>OU015502.1:112799334-112856834 GCA_907164885.2 Dolomedes plantarius
TAAAATGCGAAGGCCAATTTTTTAAAACAAAAACTTAACAATTTATTTACAAAAGAAAAATTTAACTTTAACAGGTACAACATGATTAGTTAATTTAAGTGCAGCTTCACAATACAGGTTCCAGGACGCAGCTCGGCCCCAAAACAGGAGCTCCTAAAAAAACACGTTTCTCTGGGCTGGATTTTACATGCCCCTCTCTTTGAAAACACACAGTCTCTCCCTCTCGGCTTGATACTTCGCGGGTGGCGCCTTCTCAGACATTTTCTGGATTTTCTGCGGGGGAACAAGCAATCCCGCGCTCGATGACAGCCTTGGACTCGATGGCATTTTTATCGGAACATATCGCTTCTATAACGTCAGTTTGTTCTGACTGACGACCCTGATAGACATTTTTATGAGAGAAAGGCGGCCTGCTCCACATTTTGCCGGCAAGGATGAAACGAGAAGTTTAGCAGCAGAAACCCAGGAATGCTGACATCGGCGGTGAAACCGTATGTTGAAGACCTTTAACCTCCCACAGAATTTTTAGAATGCAAGGATGCGCACGGCTTGTGTTTTATTTTTTATCTTGCAGCTGTGGAAAGCTCCTCGTGGGAACCGCAATCGGATTATCGAATTTCGGTTACCGAATTTCGGATTATCGGGACTCCACTGTATAAATTTAAAATGTCAGTCAGGAGCTGTTAGTGATGATTTCACTGTAAACGATATCTTGTTTAATACATTGATATCCTCGGGGGAGCCTGTAACCCCTAGAGCGTGCTTCCCCACAGGTGGCGGATTGGTGAATACCTCCACTGGAATTTCCATTGGGTGGTAGAAGGGAAATAAAATACCTTCCGCGGACCAATAGCTAGGAGTTCAACCTCTTTCAAGGCAATGGCACCCTTCTTCTATGAATAGTACATTCTTTTTCCTTGTTTCTTCTTCATTTTTCTTTTTTCTTCTGCACTATTCCTGGACACAACAAAAAGATCAAAACTAGCAATCTACATTTTTTTCTTCAAAATTGAATTAAGGATATTTTCTTTTAGCATGTCAGTAAGTTAAGACCGACAGTTTTTGGAAAATGGCTTACTAATGAAAAATAACGTGGGAATTTTTCTAAAGTTAATTTCATATTTATATGTTCAAAAATTCATAAGATATAGTTCTTTGTCCCTTACCGAAAGAAAAAAATTCAGGTAATCTCTTCTAACGAAACTACCGCGGGTTATTAACGTAGGATTACTTATCGTTGCTTACCTCTTAAATATATGTATGTAAGTGTTATGTATATACACTCAAGAGCCAAAACATTATGACCACCTGTCAATAACGAGTTGGCCCACCTTTGGCGCGCAACACAGCTTCAACCCGCCTTTGCATGGATGCCACAAGTCCTTGGTAGATGGCCGGAGACAGATTGTACCAGATGTTTAAGAAATGGTCACGCTTTTCCGAGATATTGCGAATTGGTGGTCTTTGAACTCTGAGCTGCCGTCCCATGACATCCCAAATGTGTTCTATCGGATTGAGATCCGGTGAGTTAGGCGGCCAGGACATTAACTGGAATTCAGCATCATGTTCCTGGAACCACTCCACCACAATTTTAGCCTTGTGACACGGGGCGTTGTCCTGTTGGAACATTCCATTTCCAGCTGGAAAAACAGAGGCCATGTAAGGGTGCAACTGGTCCTCAATGATGTTCAGATACCCTGTAGCATTCATGGTCTGCTCTACCACAACCACGGGTCCCAGAGACGCCCAAGAGAACGTTCCCCAAAGCATAATACCACCACCACCGGCCTGTGTATGACCTACTGTACATTGAGGGAGCAACAGTTCGCCTGGAAGACGGCGTATCCTGACACGGCCATCGGCGTGATGAATGGCAAACCGTGATTCATCTGACCAAGCAACTCTCTCCCACTGATCCATGGACCAGTCGCGATGTTCCCGGGCCCAGCGCAGGCGCAGTTGGCGATGTCGTTTGGTCAGCAAAGGCACACGAGTGGGACGTTTGCTGCGTAGCCCCATATCCAACAGTGTCCGCTGAACAGTGTGCTGCGATACTATTCTACTTGGCCCTGCATTGTATTGGACTGTCAGCTGAGCCACTGTCTGGCTCCAGTTTTGCTTCACCATGCGAGACAGTCTCCGACGACCTTTTTCTTTGATAGCATGTGGACGTCCAACACCATGTCGTCTACTGCTGGTTTCACCGTCATTCATCCACTTTGCATAAGTACTAACAACTGTAGGTCGCGAACAACCCACGAGTCGTGCAGTTTCGGAAATACTTGTTCCGAGCCTTCGAGGCATTACAATCTGCCCTCTATCAAAGTCGCTTAGATCCGCAGCCTTTCCCATCACACACAGAAGTAAGTGAAAGAATGATTCTTCAGACTCTCCAGCAGCAGTTAAATACCACTTCCACCTGATCACGTGCCTTCCACGTCATCCAGGCGAATTCATTGCAAAATGTAGGGGTGGTCATAATGTTTTGGCTCTTGAGTGTATGTATTTATATATATTTATGTACGTATGTATATACATACATATATATATGACAAAATTTTGACGCATTTTGGTACTTTTCTGTTTAACTGTTTACTGCTTGCCCAAGAGATACAGACTAGGTTTGGCGAGGTGCCAAAATTATAACTCCTGACGCAGGACATCTAAAGTTTTGCATTCCGGAGTACCGTTATGGAGGAACGTAATCCTACGTTAAAAACGTCTAATGGAGACTACTAGTTTTGATCCTATACCGCTCATATTATCTTTTTTCAAACAGTTTTTCTCCTGATCTATTTAAGCTAAAACTTTTTCAGAAAGATTTTCACCTAACATTTTGGATAAAAAGGTAGAAAATTTCATAAAAGAAAAAAATACAGATAAATTTACAATAGTCGAGTTAAGATATAAAACTATCTAAAAATGGGTTCTAAACCACGAAGCCCTAAAATCTTTGACTGGTAACTTTAAAAAAAATTCCTCACCTTAATTATCTAGTCCTGAAACACACACAAAGGTTATCCATTCAGACACAACACCATATGTAACCAATCAGATCACACGAACTGAGTTTCATCTGACATGCTAGTTTGGAGGGTGAGTCAATCAAAATAAAACTAATGGATTGGTTACATGTGGTTTGCCGTGAAACCAATCATAATCTGAGGGCATTGTTCAACAGGAATATTCTAGTGGAGTCTACAGGTAGCAAATGATCGTTGTTATAATTCTTAAGGCTGCTGTGTACTAACCCTATTGGATTCGCTCACCTCAATGTTGACCTATGGAGAAAATTTGTGTATTATTTACAGCTACATAAATACTTACGATGTCGTGAAGAAATGTATATTTTTTAGGAGTGTACGCGTGTGATCTTTTCCAGGAGAGCTTCCGGCAAGGACCGGAAATTCATTTACTCTAATCGAGACCCCATGGCAAGCGGACAGCGGAGCATCGTTTAGTTTCCAGGTTCCCAATTAGGGAAGTACTATTGATGACCCCTTCAATTGTTCCGAACAGGCTGTCCAGTTGTGAGAATGGAAAAGGCTCCCGGCTATCTAGAGGAGTGAACCGCAAGCACCGATCGTGGGAACGGTGTTCCGGAAATTGGGGATTTTAAAAGAATCTTCGAGAATGTTCCAGAGATTTCTGGAAAAGAAGAAAGGTAATAAAAAGGCGGTTCCTCGGAAGAGAGTGAGAGACCACATTTCAGAACCGGTCTGGACACCGCGGTGTACAGACGTGCTTCGTTACTGCTCCCGAAAGCCGTGCGCGCCTACACACGTGTATTTGCACGTGCTCGCCTTCTACTGACTATCGCTTATTGCTCTTCGTATTCCAGTTACGTCTAGTCTTGTTATTCTGTGGGGGCTATTTTATAGCTTGTACATGGGTGACCGGGCTGATGTAGCTGATCCGTCGGGCATAAGCCTTGCTGGCGGCTTTTTTCAGACTCCGATGTCGGACTCTGACGATGATTCCATTTCTCGTGTCACAACACCTGATCGAAGGAAGGATTTCCTGAAATCAACTTCAACCAGCTCAACACGTGCATCGAGTAAAAAAACTACTAAATCACGCTCTACCAAGAACTCAGCTCAGAAAGACGATGGACATTCTCCAGTGCCTTTAAAAGAAAACACTAACCTCCCCATGAGCCAGGACCCTTTTTGGCTTGCAATTGCTCAGAAAGTGAAACAACAAGACAGCGAACTCTGTGTTGGAGCTCCTAGCCCAGACATCGCAAGCGACTCAAATCAAGATATGAACTTGGACGTTTTACGTAAGACTCTTCACGACAAAGTTGCTGTGATAAACGAACTTTTCGAGGGAGGCTATGCCCCCACCTGGAAACTCTATCACATGATCAAGAAATTATTAAAATTCCTACCGAAGACGGTGGATAATGCCAAACCAGAAGACGTCAGCAAGGTAAGTGATGCTTTCGTACATATAAATTCAGTGCTCACTAACAAATGTAGGGACATTCAGGACTTCATTAATAATAAGCTCTTCTCATTATACCTAAAATCTTTTTTGCTTAGTATCAATAACTCGATTGCCAATCTTAACCTTGAATTCATCATAGACGAGGAAAACGTCAAAATTGTTTCTAAGAATAATGTTAAACGGTCGCTCGACGAGGAGGAAACTCCAGTCTAGCGAAGCAAAATTGCTGCTCTTAATCCAGTTAATTCCGTTCAAACTGAGGAAAATTGCGACGTTATGGAGACGCAGGAATCTGCCAATCCTGTAGTTATTAATAAAAAAAACCATATATACTTCGAATCTGGAACTAATTATAAAACTATAATTAATAATATCAAAACTATTTATCCTGATGCCGAGCCAAAATTGGCCGGCAGTCTTATCCATATTATCTTTCGTGACATTGATAGGTATAGGGAAGTGATAAATTATTTGTCTGAGAATAACATTCCTCTTAGATCGGTTGATCCGAGGCCAGAGAGGCCAAAGAAAATTCTGATCAGGGGCCTGCCAGCTTCCACAGACCGTAATGATATACACGAAGCATTTTCTAATCTGGGTATTGAGCCAATTAAAATTGCTTTCTTAACCAACAAAAAAACTAATCCCAAGCTGCCTCTTTTTATGGCATCTTTAAAACCTTCTCCTAACCTTGATAACATTAGTAAACTAACTCACATTAACTTTCTTCAAATTAATATTTCTCCCTTTGTCAATTCAGGTACAACACAGTGCTACAACTGTCAATAGTTTGGGCACTCCAGCACTACCTGTAAATTAACCACTAGATGCTTACTGTGTAGCGGTAGCCATCAGGCCCGCTCATGTCCTAATCGAGGTAATCCTACTAATTTTCTATGTGCTAACTGTGGGTGAAACCACATAGCTAATTTCACTGGTTGTGAAAGGTACCCTAAATATATCGCGAATAAAAATAACGTTAAAATTCTCCCAACTCTAACAACAAACCTGCTTCTAACTTTATTCCTGCTCCTATTCCTGCCAAATCGGCCTGGAATAAGAATACTAACTCTACTACTAATCCTAATAACCCGGCTAGCCCTGTGGATAATGCTTCGTCTAATATTAATGATAATCTTGAAACTCATATCGATCCTTATATTAATCAAAACGTTAGGTCTGCACCTAAAAAAAATCAGACTCGAAAAACCCATATCAAAATAAAACTCCCAGCAAGCTCAAATTAATGTCTCTATGATCCTTGCAATAATAATAACAGCGGTCTCTCTGACTTCGTTGAAATCATAAAATCTATCAAGGAAATCACTAACTTACTCAAAAAACATTGCCGAAGCACTTCGTGCTAAGGGCGAAATATACATTAAAATGATTGAAGTCTGTAGAATTATTTGCGAACATTTCTGCCCCGACCCGGGTTCGAACCCAGACCGGGATGTTTCTGCTTTATAATTTTTTCAGATCACTCCTCCCGTCCTGAGTTTTTATTCAGGTCAATATTTCTGGTTTCATGTAATTTTCTTCTTGAGCACTGTTTTTTTTATGTTACGTTAGTATCACTGGAGTTTTTACTCCCTCTACTGAGCATCTTATCATGATGACTTTTATCTTGCAACTGAAGTTAAAACCATCAGGTCAAGGCACTTCAGTTTGTATAAAAATTTCAGCAGAGTGAGAGACCTTAGCCGACTGTCGAACGAACTTCTGCTCTTTTTGAGGCATAGACCTGTGACGTATACTTACTTTGGCTTTTGCCTAGCCACTACATCATGATGAAATGTAACTATGTGAATTGTACATGCTTGTAAATAGAAATAGGAGGTCTTAATAAAAACTTGTGTACATATTTTAGAAAAAGGTCTCTGTTTTCGTGTTTAAGAATGACAACATCATACAAATTTTGGTTACTGTGAGCCACGTTACCACATACTGATAATCCAATAAAAATGCTATTTTCAGATAGCGCGAACTTTTCTGCACCTTGCAAAAGGATTCATTTTATAAATTTCATCCACCAAAGGAATTAAGAAGCCTTTAAAACACATTATACTAGATTTTTCCCTCGAATAATTTAAATTTTAAAATATTATTTGCATTTTAAAAAGAACGGAGAATACCCCAAGGTGTAAAATTTCTTTCGCTATTACGGAGCGTACGGTTTAAAAAAAATCTTTCAATCCAAGTCGGCAATCATTGGACACATTTTCTTCATAGGTTAACATTGCGGTGAGCGAATCCAACAGGGTTAATAGACAACACCCTTAATCTGGGAGTTTCAAGAAAAACTAAAAACTTTCAGCAATGTATCAGGAAAAAATTGGAATTTTTAAGGGACCTTGAAAAGAAATTTTAAATTTATCCTTTAAAATTCGAATAATGTTGTCTTTCCTCACAGTTTTAACAAAATTTCCCCTTGAAGTCGTTGAGAGTTGCGTTACTTAATCTAACATGTAAGAAAATAAATACATAAGTTCGAATTAGGTGCATCAGTGAACAAGAAAAAGATAATAATATCTCGAACGATGCATGAGGGGGTGGGATTGACATAAAGTCATGTTTTTGATAACATCTTAATCCACGATATCATCCATTTGATATCAATTACATACGAACAGTTCGGGGAAAAAAATACCAACATCAGTATCATTTTCCGTACGTTCGTGAAGGTACGATGCATGAAATATTGCGTGCCAATTTTAATGTGTTTGCCAGTAACAAAACAATCGAAAACAGGTGTATTTCTACCTCCAGACCTACGAACCCAGTATTTCCAATAAAATAACCTTTGTTTTATTTTATTTTTGTGTAGCTTTGTTTTAAACAGAAAGTAGTTTTAAAATTCTCAATCCCAGAAACTCAATTATGACATGGGAATATTTAAAAATTTTGGGGTTAGGTGTTGTCAGTATTTTTCTTTTTCAAGCATTTTGTAATGATTTTTTTACTCAAAGGTGTATTTGCATTAAAAATCATCTATATATATAAAACAGTTCCGTAACTGACTCATTCATTCACTGACTGACTGACATACAACGCACAGACCAAACCGCTGGACCTAAAGGGCTGAAATTTTGCATGGCGATTCTTCTAATAGTGTAGGGGTGCACTAAGAAAGATTTTTCAAAAATTCTTCTTAGATTTTTTTAAATTAAATTTTTAAGCTGTTTTTTAAACTTTTTTTTACGTTTGCATTTAAAATAATACATTAAGGGTTATAAAATTTATATCACGAGAAAGATCATAAAAATTCCTTCAAAATGAAATTTTTTTCGAATTTTTACCTCCATTTTCTGATTTTTGGTGAATTTTTAAAGATTAATTTTTAGAATTTAATTTATTAAATGCTGATCACGTGATTTCTTTTTCTGGTACTTTCAATAAATTTATCGTCACGTGCGTAACAACTAAATAGACAAAAAAAATATTTTTTTCTCTTTCTAATGCAGCAGACGATAAATATATATATATAAATATATATATATATATATATATATATATATATATATATATATATATATATATATATATATATATTGTGATGATCTTATAATTTTTAACTGCAACGATTTGGAATTTCTTAATCAAATCTACCCAAAGGAACTAACTTTAAACCGGACTAACGATAATAATCTTTGTGCGACTTATCTGGATTTAAAAATTAAAATTCAAATTAGAGAAATAAAAATAGGGATATATGATAAAAGGTTAGATTTTAACTCCGAGGTTATTGCGTTTACTAATTTCCATGACAACTTAAACTATAAAATTTATTATAATATTTTTTACTCACAACTTTACAGAATAAAAAACATATGTAACAACGCTGGGGAATTTTTGGAGGCTTGTAGCATTTTCGAGGAAAACTTAAGAAAAAACGATTTCCCTAAAAATTTCGTTTTTAAAAAATGGCATTTAGACTCAGGAATTTTTAAAGATGTTTAGAATAGTATTTGTGTTTTCATTTGGTTAGGCTGTAATGGAGGGTGGCGCTATAGTAATGTTACAATGACGTAGTTTTTAGGATAGAATTGGCTGCTGTTTCGCTATAACCGTCACTTATGGAATTGGGGTATGTACGCATCTTTTATTTTGCATTAGGATTTTGTGTGCTTGCATGTAAGGTGCGTTGAGCCCATACTGTAAGTTATGATTGTCTATTCATTTTCTTTTTGACTTATTGCTTCATTGGGGGACTCGGGGCATTGGGATGTCTTTTGGGCTTACCTGCATCCTATTCAGAAAGTTCCCCTTGAGGAAACTGACATGGTTAGGCTCCCTGACGAAGAGATCTGTCGGTTACCTCTGTTGTTTTATGGTTTAGTTCCGGCACTTTACAGAATCTTGCCGTTGGTGCGTGGATCCCCAGAGTCCTTTATTTCTGTTTGTTTCTTGTCTATATTTGTTTTATTTTTATCTATCTCTGTTGGTTTATTTATTTATACATATATATAAATAAATAAATAAATATATATATATATATATATATATATATATATATATATATATATATATATATATATATATATATAAATATATATATATATATATATATATATATAAATATATATATATAAATATATATATATAAATATATAAATATATATATATAAATATATATATATAAATATATATATATATATATATATATATATATATATATATATATATATATATATATATATATATATATATATATATACTCTCACAAAAAAAATATATGCACCCAGAAGGAAAAAAGCTACTATCACGAAACTTAACATGTATATAGTGTATGAGAAGATGAGCAAATGATTACAAATTCAGAAGAACAGACCGTTTTATTAAGAAGATATGGCATGAAAAAGTTTACAAATCAGTAAGTAGTAAATCCACCTCTGACAGCTATACAAGCCGAAACACGGCGTGTCATCGAATCAGTTAGGTCACCTATGACCTTCTTGTGGAAGATCATGCCATAATCTTTGCAACTGGGCAGTTAATTCCCCAGTATTCCGGGACTGCTGCAATTACCTTCCAACCACGTCCCAGATGTGCTCTATTGGCGAGAGGTCTGGTGACCTGGCAGGCCATGGGAGTACGTCCATGGGTGTTTGCAGAAATTTCGGCATAATTTCTGCAAAGCTATTAACAGTTTCCCTTTAAAATTTATGCTATTTGTCTGTTTTCATTTATAACACCTTGTTTTCCTAAGTCGATTTAATGCTCATTTTTAAACACACTCCAACTTTATCATAAACAGAATTGAAAAAGAAATTACTTGAGTTCTCGTTAAATCTAATAGCTCTCTAGAATTAACTTAAAGTGTACTAAAACATGTTCCTAGATTTAAAGTTCGAAACTTTCTGATAAAAGCACTAAGACAACGTACAATGTTGGAATAACATTATGTAATCTAGGAAATAAATGAAACGAAACGTGCTCCATGTGTTTGCAAAGAATCCTTAAGATCTCCCACGGAGAGGAAGAATTAGAGAAAGAAATATGGCCATTATATCTCCGAGAGCTAAGTGGATAATGAGATCAAAGACGTATTACAGAAAAATACTTTGCTACGCTTCATTAAGTCGCTCACATTCGGATGGTGAGCGTAATGAAGCAACAAGTTGAAAATAGGAGAATTATTTTAAGAGCGTAATTATGATAGATCCTATATTTATACCTCGTGATATTATATTCCAGAGAAAAATTTGTTTACGATTATGATATGAACTTTCAAAGAATAGCCGGTAGTAAAAATTAGCTGATATTATAATTTGGTATACATGGCTTACATTCAATGAATTAAAAACAGTACAATACATTCAATACATAACATAATACATAACACATACATAATAAACATACATACATACATACATAACATAAATACATAACATACATACATAACATACATCATATACATACATAATATACATGCATAACATTCATAACATACATACAACATAACATAAATACATAACATACATACATAACATACATCATATACATACATAATATACATGCATAACATTCATAACATACATACATACATAACATACATAATATACATACATAATATACATGCATAACATTCATAACATACATACATAACATACATACATAAAACATACATAATACATACATAATAAACATACATACATAACATACATACATAATACATACATAATACATACATAATAAACATACATACATAACATACATGCATAATACATACATAATACATACATAATAAACATACATACTTAACATACATACATAAACATACATACATAAACATACATACATAAACATACATACATAAACATACATACTTAACATATACGTATACATAACATAGCATAATGCATATGTAATACATACATAATAAACATACATACGTACATAACATAAATACATAACATACATAATATACATACATACATACATAACAAACATACATAAACATACATACATAAACATACATACATAATATACATGCCTAACATTCATAACATACATGCATAACATACATACATAAACATACATATTTAACATACATATTAAACATATTTAACATACATGCTTAACATACATACATAACATACATGCATAACATACATACATAAACATATATACATAAACATACATACATAATATACATGCATAAAATTCATAACATACATACATAACATACATACCTAAACATACATACATAAATATACCTACTTAACATAGATACTTAACATACATACATAACATAAATACATAACATCCATAACATAAATACATAATGTACATAATATATATACATACATACAAAACATACATAATATATATACATACATACATAATATATATACATACATACATAACATACATATATAACATACATACATAACATACATACATAAACATACATACATAACATACATACATAAACATACATACATAATATAAACGCATACCATACATACATAAACATACATACTTAAAATACATACATAATTTCATACTAAATACATCCAATATAGTATTTGGTATGCATTCAATGAATTAACACTGCATATCATATTCTAACTTTAACACTTGTTAAAGTTAGAATATGATTATAATTTGATATATAAAATGTAGCTTTCAACGAATAAGCACTAGTTTTATACATAAGGAATGTTTAATGAACAAGCAATGTTTGTAAAAATAAGCTCATGATTAGAATTTAATTGATAAAATTAACTTTAATAAACAATGTAAAATTAAGTTATAATTAAGATTTGGGGAATATATTTATATATCACTTTCAATGGATAAAAACTGCTTATAAAAAGCATATGATGAGTATAATTTGATATGTATAAGGAACTTTAAATAAACAATATAATAATTACCTATGATTACAATGTGGCGTTTATAATACTATTTCGATGAATAAGCACTGGTTGGAAAAAATTTCTGATGATTGCAATTTGGCAAGCGTAATGTATGTTAAATTAATAAGAGATAACCAGAAAATTTATAGAAAAATAATCATTTTAAACAGGTAACGAAAGTTCATTGAACAATATCAAGTCAGAATATTTAGTTGGTGATAAAAATTTGGTTTGTTTGATGAACTTTAAATAAATAAAAGCGGGTTGGAAAAATAAGAATGCAGATAATTTGGTACATATAATACTATTTTGCATATATTTCGAAAATACATTATGACAAATGAATCGATCAACGTAAATGAAAGATCTAGCACAAAAAATAAGAAGAATATTAATAACGAGTCATTTTTCTTATGTGAATTATTTGAAGATTGGGCCTTGTGAATACAAAGTCAAAACATTTTCTGGACTCCGCTACTTTCAATCACAGAATTCTGTCCGATGGAAATTATTTAAGTTTGAGAGGGAAGTTGGCAAAAGTTGAAGTGCAAGGTTGAAAGAGAAAAAGCGCCTGTCAGAGCGTTGTAAAATACTCAAGCCGTATTTTCTTTTAATTTGTTTTTAATTCACACACCATACACAAACTATATTACATTACTATATACTCTCAGTAACTTTCGGTTTCATCATTGGCGCTCCCTCACACCACGCAGCTCTAAATCCGACTTTTTTCCGCACTCTCTCCCAAGTTCATGTCATTGCCACTCGATGAAAAAGAAATAGTTTAGTAGATTGGAAAAGAGACTTCATACAGTCTAGACGCATCTTTTAAAATGTAGCAGAGGGAGACGCCACAGTGTATACAGGGGTTTGTAGATGTCTCCAGAAACAAACCAAAAACTTGAATATGTTCTAGGTCGGAAAATCCAGACAGTGTTGTGCCTTACTAACAAATAAATGTCAGTGTAGATTATTTTATGTTTCAGTATAATTATTTAGCCGAGGCTTTGATTTTCTGATTCGATATGAAAAATTAAAATTCACACTCTTATGTTACACTTATCATTTGAAATATATAGACCTGAGGCACAATGTATAACTATCATGGAATTGATAAATCTGAAGCCATGCAAATAAATCTCATTTGCAAAACTTCCATAAGCTAGATTAAATTTATTCGAATCTATCAGCTGGGAGAAAAATGTAAAAGGAAAGCCTTCAAGGGATGACCCGCTAAATAAATACGAGTTTCGTCTCCGGCATACATAGCAGCTGTTGCGACCCTAGAATTCACCATAGTTTATTGGCTCTTCAGGACAAAGCACTTAGTAATCTGAAAGCAACGTAATTCCACTTACGCGAAGTTAGTCCATATTTTTCCATAAATTACGGGAAAATCCCCTTGACTTTTTTAAAGCAATGGAAAGAGTGAGTCGCCTGCGAACATTTTTGCGAAATACAACACCACCAAATACGTAAAGGAAATGCAAAGACAGGGCCAATTTCCATCGGGAATATGAGTTAAAGGTAATTACGTATTTAACAGACTAGAAAAGAGAGGTAAAATTTAAAAATTTAATGAATAATTACATTTGGTAGTAATTTCAGCCTAGTAACAAAAACTTCAAGAAAAATATTTCAAACTGTATGTGAAAAATTTTATAGTTTTCTTTTTAAACAAAAAAGTCTTAATTAAATTCCTCCTTTGATTTAAAAATAAAGTACATTCGTCTTCCTGTATATTTGCAATTGCGTAATCACAGAAAATTCATAGTTGTGGGGTTTAACAAATAAATTTAACTGTGCTGTAATATATTATTAAGTAAAAATTATAGTTCCAATATATAGAACTAGCCGGGCTTCGCCCGTCTAGCCGGTCGGTTTAGGGACTATTATGTTAAGTTAGAACATATGCTAATTAGCATATTCTGTATAGTGGCTTATTATTTAATTATTTATTTTTTTTTGCTAAATTATTAATTTAAGAAATTCACTCTGACACATGTCTGAGAATAACTGAAGAGCACGTACTCAAATTTAATATTTAATGTAACCATTTAATTTCTCTTCATATTACTTACATAAATTTATACACTGACTACAAACTTTTACAGAGAAAATCATATCAATTAATATCATACGTTAAAAGATTATTATAACACATAATATTCAAATTACATAAAAATAAATCACAGTGCTCTCGCCTGATAAATATAACACAAAATAATATTAACTTACCACCACCTTCGTATGGAATAGAAGCATCTCGTATCTCATCAGTCGACCAGCGGAATCGGCGAAGCAAGCCAAAAAAAAAATGGCTGATCTGATCGATAGGATCACCACGAGGTCCTATATCTGTCGCTGCTAAAACTCCAACTCACTGAAAAAAACGTTTTCTTATTCTTTCCTTTTGAACTGGGGCGAGCAGAGGTCAGCTATCCTCGAACAAACACCTTTCAGCTCTCATTGGCTAAAAGATGTTGCTAGGACGTTGCCATGGGGACGCTAGACCCCCCTACAACCGAGAAGGGGTGGCAAGTCACGCTTTTATTCTTATACAAAAAAAAACTCTCTTTACGATAAGCTGAATTTGCCTCCGGGAGGTACATACCTTTCCCCCAGAAACCGGTACAAAATACAGGCGCGAACCCAACACACATACATCCTAGGACATACACAACAAAACAGATACACTAGAATGTGCATGGAACCGAATCAATGCTGCATCAAGACTATGAGACAATAAAATATATTTACAAAGTCGAATTCCATGTCACATTCCCCCCCCCCTCCCATAGAAAAAAAAACACAAATATAAAATTAACCATGTAGATAAAAAAAAAACTCAATTAATCCAAATTAGGATATAAGACCTTGGACTGGGCCAAGGGAGCCATATTACATGCCAAGTCTACCAGAATCAAAACCAGTTAATTTCTTGGAAAAGTTCTGTGAATATAGCAAAACAGCCTCGAGTATGAAACTCGCTCCTCAGAGGATCTGGCGGATCGGCGAAGATACTTCACTTGCTGTGAAACAGGAACATCGAGACCTTCTGTTGAGAAGAGAATGCCGAAGCAGTAACTCTGGCGACCTCAGCAGAGACTTGCATCAGGAAAAACTCCATCGGAATCCTCTGGATCTTCCAGGATGTAGCATCGTCCTCGTCGTTTCGATGATGCAGTAAGAAAGAAAGAAGATGATAAGTTGAATGTACAATTTGTATGTGGCACAGTCTCTCCAGTAGTGTTAGTGCGCGGTATCATAACCTGCTCCTTGAACTGCAGCAAACAATTTATCCTAGACAGTGTTCTCTTGCAGCACACATGATTTGTAGAACGCTCAGCATGATAATAGCAGAAGCGCAAACAGTAGGTGGTGGTGGTGGTAGGTAATATTATTAGGTGGTAGGTAATTATTATTGATTATGGACACCAAGCAGATGTACACAGTTCAGCTTGGTAGCTAGCTATGCATTTTTAATAATTAACATAATTACTGCTAAATTTGTTTCCCACTAGTAGCTTTATGTAAGTCATATTGAGCATTGACCAAGCCAGATCACAAAATTTCACAATAGTAGCAGACACCAGAGACAAATAAACAAAAAAAAAATTTTTTTTTTGTTATGTTAACTAGCAATTAAATAGCATACTAGGCACCAGCCCACATTAGCAATATCACTAGACAATACAACAGCATGCCTCGACGACTCTACATGTAGTGCAAACAACAGAATAAAAAAAAAATTCTTGTGATAGCTAAACAAAATTAAATTCGTTGAAAGAGCTGTTAAATTTTCAAAGTCCATTATTATTAAATTCTTTATTTAATTAAAGCTTGTTGCAACGACCCATAGATAGACTTCACTAACTTAAAACAAACATGAGCCTTCGCATATGAATTCTGAGGCTGGAACAATAACTTCACCAATATAAACAAACACACATGATGTGGGAAAAGTTGGGTCGTGCATGAACACCAATGCACAATATTTGAGAAGCATTTAAAATAAGATCCTATCAACATAGATTCTTAATTAAAGTGACATAAATGATGTGCATAAAATAAACATTACAGAGCACTATATATATATATATATATATATATATATATATATATATATATATATATATATATATATATATATATATATATATATATATATATATACAGAGGCTGTTCACACATTTTTTAGACGATGTATATTGTATTCACAAAAGTAAATTACATAAAATTCTTGTGTTTTAAATATTCTATTTCACATCCCTTATTCTGAACTATCTTTCGACACCGCAATTTCCAGGATAATAATGCCTCTTGAAGTGTCAGAAGAGGTATTCCATCCCATTCCTCCTGAACAGCTTTCCAGAGTCCTGTAAGGGTTTTGGGACGACGTTTGGATATTGCAGATTTTAAAAGTCCAAAAGCACAAAAATCCATAGGTGATATATCGGGAGATTTATCAGAGATATCAGTGAAGGGTATGGCCTTGATACCAGTTTTTTGTTCCATTTCTTTTAGGAAATTTACAGTGGATTTTGATGTGTGACTGCTAGCTTAGTCCTGATGGAGTCTCACAGATTGATGGCACTGTGGGTAAAGCGATGGTATTTCATTCAGAAAAATTGGCGTTAAAATATGTTCCTGATAGTATTTGGAGTTAATCTTGACATTTTTGTCCACTCTCTTTATTTTTAACTTGCCATTATAAGAAAAACCAGCAACAATCATGAATCCCTTTGAAAAACTTTCTTTCGATTCTTTGAACCATGTACATAAATTTTTTTCTCCCCTTTTATGATAATAAATGGCTCTTTTTTTGTTGCAATCATTTAAATACAACCATGATTCATCTATTGTGACAATTGTTTTCCATTTTTCTTTGGATAAGTGTTTGTCATATAGAATTCTGCAGCGTGTCCTGCGTTCAGCGATATGATTTGGAAGAAGACGATGCACATTGCGTTTTTTTCGCTTTCTTAAGATTTAAATCAACGTTTATCATTTTATTTACAGTGGACACCGAGCATTTTAATGATTTTGCAACTGTCCTTTGACTAGGGGGATTTTCTTTTAACATTAAACAACGTACCTTTGCAATAATCGAAGATGTCCTTTTTTTCCTTGGATACTTGTTTGGAATTTTTGTCCCACATGAGGCTCCAATTTGACGTTTTTTTCCTTTCTTGTTGACGATATTACCTATCGACGCTTTAGATATCACAAAACCACGACTCTCACATCGTTTTTGGATAACGGAGTATGCATATTTCTCTTCGGAAAGAGCATAAATGTAGCCTTCGAACCACTGCTTTGTTAAAAACGCCATTTTGAATAAAAACATAACTTTCAAGCCTCAGATGATAATTTTGACTTTTAAAAACATAGTACAATTGCAATTATTTCTTTTGCAGCAAACGATTTTTTATTACCGCTTACCAAAATCGTGTAAAAAATGTGCGAACAGCCTCTGTATAAACATGGGATTACACACACAAAGGAAAATTATTTCTGCATTATTGCAGAGAGATACATAGGTCTAGAGAGCTATGCATTTCATGTATCAAGGAACACACTTGACATA
Source organism: Dolomedes plantarius (assembly GCA_907164885.2). Classification (NCBI taxonomy): domain Eukaryota; kingdom Metazoa; phylum Arthropoda; class Arachnida; order Araneae; family Dolomedidae; genus Dolomedes; species Dolomedes plantarius. The sequence continues at coordinate 112,816,738 of OU015502.1, forward strand.
AATACATGCCTAACAAGTAAAGTTTTATGAGAAAAGAAAGAAGAGAAAAAAAATGGTATAAGATTAACTATCTATATTCAATGATAAATTATACAATAGCTGGTCTTTTTGAAGGCACTCTACATAATTTTGATTGATGGATTTTTATTGGCTTAGCATTGGAGTCATTTAAATCTTGAATGAGAAAATTTTCGTTTCTAAATTCTTTTAGAATCTTATAAGGACCAAGAAATTTTGGAGCTAGAGCAGTAGGAGTGATAAGAGCCTTTAAAAACACAGTGTCTTCAATTTTGAAAGTTGAAGTATTTATATTAGAATTTTTTTCATTTTTACCTTCTAGTAACTTCCTTTCGTATTCCTGAACATCTTTGCGAGATTGTTCAATCAACTTTTGTTGTTTTGAAAAATACTCTGGATAATCCTGACATGTCTGCGGATCAAAATTAAGTTGAATGGTAGTATTCAGATCTCTCGCGAAAAACAATTGCGCGGGAGAGAAACCAGTAGCAGAATGGGATGAATTGTTATAAAAAAGTTTAAAATAGAGCAAATTGTCATCCCATTGGAAAGCATGAGAAGAAATGCACGCCACAGATTCTTTTAATGTTTTATGCGCTCTTTCTAGTAGACCATTACTTTGAGGGTAATAAATTGAAGCTTTGTTATGCTGTATATTTAAGTTCGTTAGAAAGTTTTCAAATTCTTGGGAGGTGAAATAAGTCCCATTGTCAGATATCAGAACCTTTGGAATACCAAACAGGGAGAAATATTTATTTATAACATTAATTATTGATTTTGAAGAAATAGAATTTAAAGGTACAGCCTCCAAAAACCGAGAATAGTGATCGACAATTGTTAAAATAAATTTATGATTGTTTGTGGATCTTGGAAGAGGACCAACAATGTCAATGGCGATACATTCACCCGGAGCCAAATGAGATTTATTCATGAAATTAAAGTTAGAATTTAGAATTTTTGATTTATGTTTAAGGCACTGATGACATGTATTGCAGAAATTCTTGACATCTGAGAATGAACCTGACCAAAAATAAATGTCTTTGATGAAATTATAGGTTTTGTTTATGCCAAAATGAGGGCCATGGGCGGTTTCTATGCATGTTTTTATTAATTGTTTAGGAATAACAATCTTGAAAGATCTTTTTCTATTTACTTTCGTTTTCCTACACAAGAGATTAGAGTCCTTTTGAATAAAAAATTTTCTTTTGGTTTTCAAATCATCATTTATAAGTTTTTCTCTTATGTGGCTTAGCTCAGCGTCAAGAAGTTGTTCATTTAGGATATTTTCCTTGTCCAAATTAGTATTGACAGAGAATAAATTATTAATTTGCATGGGGGGTGAAGGAGAAGAATGAGTAACTCTTGATAAGAAATCTGCGGGATTAGTGACACCTTTAACATGGGAAATCGAATACTGAAAATCTTGTAAATATATTAACCATCTAGCAATTATATCAGGTTGTTTCTACAGTGATAAATGATAAGTTAAACACTTGGCATCAGTGAGAATACAAAAAGGTTTACCATACAATAAATCCTTAAAATGTTTAACTGCAGAGTAAATGGCATATAACTCACTTTTCACTGCAGAGTATCGCCTCTCCGCAGGATTGAGTTGTTTTGAAAAAAAGGAAATTGGAAAAAATTATCATTGTTATCCTTTTGCATGAGAATGCCACTAAGTGCTACATTTGATGCATCAGTGATTAAATAGAATTCTTTATCGGGATCAATATGATGTAGAGTGGGCTTGTTAAGAATTAAATTTTGAATAGATTGAAAGGCATTTTGGCAGTCAGCATTCCAGATAAATTTTGAATTTTTTTTTTGTAAGATTGACCAAAGGTTGTACAATTTCTGCATAATTATTAATTAAATGTCTAAAGTAGTTAGCCATGCCAAGGAAAGTTTTTACATTTTTAATAGTTTTGGGAACAGGAAAGCTGGTAACTTTATTTATGTTGGAAAGAGAAGGAAAAAATCCTTCTCTATTTACCGTATAACCCAAGTAATCAATTTGAGTTTTGAAAAGTTGGAGCTTCTGAGGGTCTAAGGTTAAGTTAAAAGCTTTCAATTTATCAAATACCTGTTGTAATAATTTTAATAGCTGATGGATGGAATCATGGGCAATAATAACATCATCTAAAAAGAATTGAAGATGCTTGCCTGTCAAATCACCTAGGCATTTGTTCATTAGGGTATGAAAATATGAGGTGCTATTTTTGCTGCCAAATGGGAGACGAGTGGGTTGAAAATTACCAAATTCGGTCACAAAGGCTAATTTTTCCCTTTCATTAGGATCTAACATAATTTGAAAGAAAGCACTTTTTAAAACCATAACACAATAAAATTGATTGCCAGCAATTTTGTGAAGAATATCATTTATATTGGGCAAGTGAATTTTGAAAGCTTCCGATATATCATTCAATAGGCGATAGTCTACTACCATACGGAATTTTAATTCAGATTTCTTGTCATTAGGATTTTGTTTCTTCTTCACAAATAATGCTGGAAAAGCATAATTAGAATTGGTAGATTCAATGATACCTGCATCTAACAGATTTTTTATTTCAGTGTAGGCAAAATTTTTGGCTATGGAAGGAATTGGAAAGGAACGAGATTGTAAAGGATAATCATGTAATAATTTAAATTTGGGTTTAACTGCATCAGTAGCCCCTAGGGTGGAATAGGATTTAGAAAAAACAGCATAGTTATCGAGTAGCATTTGTAAAATTTGTGGTCTTTCGTCCTCAGATAAATGGGATAATTCAAAGTCATTTGCAGCGATTTCATTTTTTCGTAAGGCCAAAATTTCTTCAGACTGTATATTATTAACTTGAAAATCAGATTCTTGATTCGGCTTAAAAACTTCAAGATCCTCCATTAAAATCTCAGCAAATTTGGTATCTTTGCGGAAAGAAAGTTCCTGATCTGTGCGATTTGTAACAAATAAACAGGCAATCTTTAGTGAATTAGGTGCATGTAAGGAGTCATCAAAATGGATATTAGCTAATTTGGATCTTTTTGATAGGATAAAATCGGATTGAATTTTTGACGGAATTTTTAGTTTTATCAATTGAGTTTCATTTGGGGAAAGAATAAGATGATGTGCAAGTTTGGCAAAAGAATTTTTGTTTTGAATGATATTTACATTATTAACAACAGGGAGATTTTGATCATCCTCAAAATTGAAAGATATTCTGCCAATTTTTAAACAGTTGTTTTCAACATCAATGAGGGCGTTATTTCTTTTAAGAAAATCGAAGCCTAAAATAATGTTATACTTACAATTCCATGCGTATTTAGTGATATAAAAAGTGTTTTTGAACCAGCGGTCATTAATTTTAAAAGATAATGTACAGGCACTTGTGAACGGGATACTATTGTTGTTTAAGGTGTGGATTTTAATATTATGCGATATATAATTAATTTTGTTTTTTGTTTTATTTGATTTATTAAATTTGGATGGATCAGCGAGATATTAGCTCCCGTGTCAATTAAACCAAGGGCCTGAATGTCTTGAAATTTAGCCTTAATTATAGGTAGATTAGCTTTTTCCGTCCCTTGACACGAGAGAACCCACTCTATTTGTTTGCGTTTTCTAGGAAAAGGAACAGTCTGTATGATATCGTCAGAGCCTCCTTTCAATACCGGTTTCGAGCCGTTGTGGAACTTCGTTTCGGAAGCATCTTGTGAAAACGAGTTCCCTACGAGTTTAAATTTCCGTTATTTGATGAATTCTTTTTGCTGCCTGCGTTATAATGACTTTTATATCTTGGCCTACCCCTAGAATTTTGGAAATTCGATTGAAATTGAGGTTGAAATTGAGTATCAAAACCATTCAATGGTGGGTACATAGGGCGAAAGTAATTTGCAGGTGGACCAGGTATGAAAGGGGTCGAAAATGGGGGAAAATTTTGGGGAGCGAAAACTTGTTGCGGTTGCTGCGCTGAGGATTGTGAATTGAAATGCCAGCAATCAGTGGTTTTGTGTGATTTTCCACAAATGTGACAAGAAATCTTTGCAGTGGACTGATTTTCGATTTTAATAGAAAATTCATTTAATTTGTCTGTAAGCTGCGATATTTTTTTGATTGTTCAAAATTAAGTTGAATTAGTTGTTGAATTGTGGAATCCGTATTTTCGCTAGTGGTGCGAAACGCGTTTACTTCAACATCCTGTTGTTCATTAAGAGCTGCTTCAATATTTTTAGCAATTTTTACTGCCTTTTTAAAACTTTCCGGACCCAATTTTTTTGTTTCTATCCTTATATCAGACCTTAAGGCTTCTAAGAATCGGCCGAGTAACATGTTTTCTTTGAATTTAATGACCTCCTCGGAATCGGTGTTTGTGAATTTCAAATATTTGGTAGCCTTATCTTGAACAGTGTCTGCCAAATTGGAAACTGACTGACCGGGAGCTTGTTTAATATTGAGGAATTCCTCTTGCAGTGTCGAAAACGAAAGGGACTTGATAAATTTATCTTTTAAGGCCTGCACTAATTCCTTGTGGGTAGAAATGTTCTCAAATTTTGGGTCGTTCATAAGAAAATCTAACGCCTTCCCTGTTAAACGCGATTTTAAAAGAATGTATTTTTTTCATCATTCCATTTTTCTAATGAGGCGATTTCCTCAAAATGATTTTAAAAAAAATTACAGTTCTCCTGTGAAGAACCACCAAAAGAGGGCAGAGAAATCATAATACTTGCTGGCGCTATTATATTTATAGTGTTTGAATCAGACGTTGAAGGTGATGGAGGAGGACTAGCCTGCCTATTTCTAGTTCTACAACCTTTCGACATGCTTAATTATTTCAAATTTCAGCAAATAGAATTTCTAAATTTATCTTTTGAAATGAATAATAAAAAAAAGAAACTTAACTCAATTTCATAATGCAATACATACAATTCAATAATTGAAATATGTTATAAACATTTTACATACAATTTACTCAGACAATGTGCAGTGAATTATATAATTACTTTTATTCTTAAAATCCCAGAGCTCGAAGATCCTGGTCACGGCACCATATATTATGTTAAGTTAGAACATATTAAGAACATATTAAGTACATTATTAAGTAAAAATTATAGTTCCAATATTAGAACTAGCCGGGCTTCGCCCGTCTAGACGGTCGGTTTAGGGACTATTATGTTAAGTTAGAACATATGCTAATTAGCATATTCTGTATAGTGGCTTATTATTTAATTATTTATTTTTTTTGCTAAATTATTAATTTAAGAAATTCACTCTGACACATGTCTGAGAATGACTGAAGAGCACGTACTCAAATTTAATATTTAATGCAACCATTTAATTTCTCTTCATATTACTTACATAAATTTATACACTGACTACAAACTTTTACAGAGAAAATCATATCAATTAATATCATACGTTAAAAGATTATTATAACACATAAAATTCAAATTACATAAAAATAAATCACAGTGCTCTCGCCTGATAAATATAACACAAAATAATATTAACTTACCACCACCTTCGTATGGAATAGAAGCATCTCGTATCTCATCAGTCGACCAGCGGAATCGGCGAAGCAAGCCAAAAAAAAAATGGCGGATCTGATCGATAGGATCACCACGAGGTCCTATATCTGTCGCTGCTAAAACTCCAACTCACTGAAAAAAACGTTTTCTTATTCTTTCCTTTTGAACTGGGGCGAGCAGAGGTCAGCTATCCTCGAACAAACACCTTTCAGCTCTCATTGGCTAAAAGATGTTGCTAGGCCGTTGCCATGGGGACGCTAGACTTCCCTACAGCCGAGAAGGGGTGGCAAGTCACGCTTTTATTCTTATACAAAAAAAAACTCTCTTTACGATAAGCTGAATTTGCCTCCGGGAGGTACATACCTTTCCCCCAGAAACCGGTACAAAATACAGGCGCGAACCCAACACACATACATCCTAGGACATACACAACAAAACAGATACACTAGAATGTGCATGGAACCGAATCAATGCTGCATCAAGACTATGAGACAATAAAATATATTTACAAAGTCGAATTCCGTGTCACAGGGACCCACTCCCTTCAGCAATCATTGTCAGAGTATGGAAACACTAAAAAACAACGAATAAAGGTATTTAAATTTTGTGGTACAACAATAAATAGCGCTATGTAGCTATGTATGTGTCACACTCGATACAGCTCATACTGCATCACTATCGTGGCGCCATCTAGCGGACCTTAGCGCAAATAGAACCAAATATTGTATAAAAAATTTAATAACATTTTTTCTAGAATAAAATTTAAAATTCGGGCATCGAGATGCTTATACAAATGAACGATAACATAATAAATGCAACAATTTACTTTAAGAAATAATAACAAATGCGATTAATTCTTCGAAGAATCAACGGTAATTCTTCGAAATGTCTGTGATTCACGCTTTATTTACGGATATATATCGGATAGCGGTGGAGTCTGCTTTAAGAATTAAAATATCTCTAAAACTATTAAATTAACAGAATAACTGTAAGCAGAAAAAATTTTCAGCTTTCAAAGCTCTTTCCATATATGTAAGATTTATGTACTTTCGTGAGAAAAAAAAATACACCGATTTTCGACCAAAATGGCCGCCAAAATCGCGCCATATCAAGAGGGGTGATTTTCGGAAATGTAACAGCTTCCATTCACTGTTGTCACCCTTCAAAATTGGTGGTTTTTTATTAATTAAAAATTAACAGTAATAAAATTTAAAATTCGGGCTTCGAGGTGCATATGTTCAGAATCTTCACTACCCGTGTGCCAAATTTAATAGTTGTAAGTTTTATAGATTCGTCTGGACGTAGCACACATATAACATGGACACCCGGAGGTGTGACCGACAGACAGAATCAAACCTTGCTTTATAAATATAGATGAAACACATTTTTTTCTCTATGATATCAATAATTTGATATGAAACGCAAAACCTTTTAATATTAAAAAAGCCCTAGTGCATTACCTTACATTTCTTGAGGGGCATATAGTCTTTTTTATTTCGAATTCGACTGGATATAATATTAAAACTTTAATTTTCCTCTATCAGGGGTATCAAAACTTATTGTCTCTGTCACTGTAACTTAATTGTGCAAAGTCCATTAGTAATTGCGCATTATTAAAGTGCTAGAAATGCATGTTATTTTGAACTGGCTCAGAAACTGCTTTGCGGGCTCCCGGATCAACCGGCCTGTATAGGAAAGTGCTTTCACGAGTCCATGGACGATGACTCGTGGAAGCACTTTTAAGCAAATTTTAAGCTTTATTACACTTTTAAGCAAATGCATCAGTGACGCAACCAGAATAACTATCTAGATCAGTGGTTCTCAACCTTTCAGGCTCTGTGCCCCCCTTTAAACACTGATGTGAGGTCACGCCCCCCCCCTCCCCTCCCACCATCACCACCATATGTGGTCAATACAAGTAATACAATCGGAATTTGAAACTGAATCTGGTTATTAAATGAAAATATAGAATAGATAATTTCATACACAAAATTTAATATTACTACTCGTATCTTAATTTGGAACATATTATTATTAGAACATATGAAATTAAAGAATTAAATACAGATCATATATATTTGAGGTAATCGAGGATCTAGGTGAGTTTGGCATGTAATACCAGTCACTTTCACAACATTAATGAGAGGGCTGGCACTGTTTGTCCTTGACAAGTTTTTGAATATAAGGTTGTAACTATGACAAAGCACACCTCAGGTCACTTTCAACGTCAAGACGTACGACAATTATCGTGTTTTTGCAATTACAAAAATTATCGTGTACGACAATTACCGTGTTCGTGTTCGTATGTCGAAAATATGTTACGGTTACATTCTGAGTGCAAAATTAAGTACAGTAAATTAGTTAGTTTTACTTCTTATTTTGCTTTCTTTTTAAACTCACGCCTCCCCTGAAATTTCTCTACGGCCCCCCAGGTTGAGAACCGCTGATCTAGATGACTTCCCCGCTTGAGGAAGTAATTTTCGCCTTGGAGGAAAGAACTGTTGTTAGAAATTCACTCAGGAATTATCTTTTACTACCAAACTTTGGGCTCCTAAAAGGAGGGGAGACATCAGTATTGTAAAACGTCGTCGGACTGGTAGCGGTTAACAAAATAACGACCAGACTAAATAACACTAAATAAGGAGAAATTTTATTTACACTGATTGAAGAATGATGAAACCACGGAATGATATTTTATCATAAAGCACTCTAAGGATTCGCGCGAGTTGTTCAGAGTTCAGGAACTTCACACCGCATAAGCAGATGCAGTTCAGATAGAATTTATACGATTCTAGTTGGCACTTCAGATGTAAGTCTAAGTTCAGGATAAGCGCTTCCACTGGCTCCCTATACTGGAGACTATTTGGCAGGTTGAGGGACCTTCTGTCAGAAACCTCGATGATAGGATGTCGAGCTAAAAATCAGATCCGTCTGGGATCGAATTTTCAATTTAGCTCTGATAACTATACAGAGCTTTGTCTAAGGTGGTCGACCGGGGTCGAGTAAACTTCCTCTCACGTCAGGAATCAGGATAGTTTCTCTCCTATCACGATATAATGCTTCCGTTAGAAGCTGATCGACTGGATGTCGAAAAACGAATTCCTACCCCACAAGAATTTAGAGACTTTTCCATATCTCAATGATTCGACCTAGCCCAAGTTCCGAATCAACTAAGAACACCTACGGTTCTAAGACAAGTTCTCCGTTGGATAAACAATTTTATCACGACCGCAGTGAGCGATTTCTCACCTTGAGACTTAGGGCCTGTTCACATAGGAGTCCGTTGCGGAGCGTTAAAGTATTGAAATATATTTAACCAATGAGAAACCTCCAAACGATTATCAATGAAATTTTTAACGCCTATGATTGGTTTATTTTCGTCTCAACGTCATCTTTCCCTTAACGGTACGCAACGGACTCCTATGTGAACAGGCCCTAAGAGGCTAACTAATTTTTTTCTCAGCGACCTAACTTTGGATTTGGCGCTCCGATCGCTGGAAAATTAAAATGATTTTAAGTGGTGCGCTTTAAAAGTGACATCATCTTTGGGGGTTGTTATTGGTCTATCTTTTCCCACTGAAGATTCAGAGGGGAGCTCGCACTATTAATTTTACGACCCTTCTTCATCAATCAGTGGTATGCGAAGCGAATCAGGCTTTCAACTTTAAAGTCACATCGCAGACTTACTGACACGGCGTAGCTTCGGCTTCATTGTCAACAGCTTTTTGGTCAGGCCGCCTTTTGTTGCTGGGACCCCTTTGCATGGCTACGAGCACATGCTTATGTAGCCGACGGTTCACTAAAGATCGTTAATTTTAGGAAAAGATTGTGTTAATTGGGGAGAATCAATTTTGATTCTTCACAGTATGTACGTATTTTAACTCAAGACACACGATTTAAAATAGCTACTTTAAAATATTAATAGTAAACTATTCACAATGTATTATTTCCCTGTCCCTCGATAAAGGTATAAGGTATTGCGAAACATTTGCAAAAATTACGGCATGGATGAATATTTCAACAAAAATTTCGGCAACAACTAAAAAGCTAAAGCAGCACTCTTGTAATGGGTCAACAAATAAATTCTAACAAAGAAAGAGGTTAATATAACTTCTCTTTTCTTCTTTGTATGTTTAACATAGCTATGACTATTTGTGAAAAGTTTTTATGATTCACTGCTTGAGATCGTCGTTGGATCGCCGTTCTCATTAGCAAAATCCTTGATCTGAAATATCCGCTTCTTCGTGTCGCGCTTCTTGAGGTTAAATGTTTTTCGTCGTCATATAATTACTGATGAAACACTTTACATGACTGCAAAGAAAAAGGCATGGGAAAGCATCACCCATATTTAAAAAAATTCTAACGGTAAGATGAAAATTATATTGGTTTGAATATGGGATAGCTTTCTTATTTACAACTACTGAAAGTTAAGCATATTTTCCATAAAATCTCAGTAAAACACTGTTGGAAAGAAATATACTCACATTACGCAATTTAGGTTTTTTTTAAACTTTAAACATATTAGAAACTATTTTGAAGCATGCGATGTTCTTTGGTGAAATACAGCTGAGTATCGTCATACGTCTTAGTATCGAAGTGATTAGCCCATCTCTGTCCGGAAAAAAGCAGGTTAAGGGTTTTATACCCAGCCTTATAAAACACTGTTGGAAAGAAATATACTCGCATTATGTAATTTTTTTTTTACTTTTAACATATTAGAAACTATCTTGAAGTTTGCGAGGCTCATTGGTGAAATACAGCTTAGTACCGTCATATGGCTTAGTATCGAAGTGATTAGCCCATCTCTGTCCGGAAGAAAGCAGGTTACGGGTTTTATACCCAGCCTTGTAAAACACTGTTGGAAAGAAATATACTCACATTACGCAATTTTGGGGTTTTTTTAATTTTTAACATATTAGAAACTATTTTGAAGCTTGCGAGGCTCATTGGTGAAATATAGCTTAGTATCGTCATACGGCTTAGTATCGAAGTGATTAGCCCATCTCTGTCCGTAAAAAAGCAGGTTACGGGCTATATACCCACCCAGCCAGCCAGTTACATTCTAATTGAAGAAAAATGATAAATGTGAACCACAGTCCCGATACGAGCTTGAAAATTCAACAGTAAACTCTGACAACAGTAAAAGTTTTGTAGAATTTCTAATTTTTAAAAACTGTCTCCGTCTCCAGCAGCTGGGATGTTAGAGTATTCTTTTCCTAAAATACTTCCCTTACACAAACAAGGTTCATATTCATTTTTAGAAAGGAGTTATTAATGACACTCTACAAATTTTTAAGGATCTTACGTTGAAGATGTTTTTGTTTATGTCTCTGATGTTTTTGCTTAAATATTTTGTCACAATGGATTAATTACTATATTTTTGAGCTGTAGAATATCGCTAAATATTTTAAAATGTTTAAAACCATGAACAGTAACAAAATACTTTACGTAATTGAATAAGTTGCGATAATAATACCAAGATTCCATTCGCTGTTGAAATCGTGGAACTATATTATCCTTTTTTAAACTTCCTGATTATTTTCAGCTATAATTTTATTCAACTGCATTTTACCCTAATAATCTGATGAGAGAATTACCATAAAATATAGACATTTGAAATCAGAAAATAAAGAGATCTGACAACCTTAAAATACACAGTCATGAATTTACGAATTCTCTACGCGGGATTAGCAAGTAATGAAATTAATTTTTTAAATGTTTTACAGGATCACCGATTTTTTTTTTTAAAGGAAAATTTTCTTTTACCACCACTAGTTGTTCCAAAATAAAATTCAGTATAGCTCAATGTACCTTATCAAAAGAGAAGCGACCTTTCACTGTCAATCCAAATTAAATTAAGAGTTTGATATCATGTGATCAACCATGTACATGCATATACTGGATCACATGTTTTTTAATCCGGAATTTTTGCAGAACAATACAAGCGGTCGTTCCCTGAAAAGCAGTAAAACGGGGTTTTTTATTTAAGTCTAAAGAAAAGAAACATTTCCTTCTAAGCAACATATTTCTTTTTTCCAATAAGAAAAACAGGCTCTAAAATCATCCTTTCAAAGAGAAGTTTTTTGTTTTGCTTTTTCCACAGAGTTAAATCTTCCAGTGTGGCTGTCATCTACTGAGAAAGGGCCATTTTTAAAACCGGGAAGTTTTAACAGTTATAAAAAAAAACATTTAGTAAAGGTTCTTATAAAGTTTCAGTTCAAGGTTTTATTTTTCGAGTTTGAACACCAGACTTCGATGAAAAAATGCTGCACTCTAATATATAGCTAAATGTTCACAATTTTGATACAGTCAACCCTCTTATAACGCGATTAATTCTCACCGTGTTATAAGAAACTCAAAATTAATGTAAATCATATTAATTCGTATCCCGTTATATGGAAACAGCATACCGTGTTGTATGGAAACCACGTTATAAGAAACTCAGAATTAGTACAAAGCAGAATAATTTGTACCGCGTTATAAGAAACTCAGAATTTGTGTAAATCAGATTAATTCGTACCACGTTATATGGAAACCGCATATCGTGTTATATGGAAAGAGCATATCGTGTTATATGGAAACCGCGTTATAAAAAACTCAGAATTTGTGTAAATCAGATTAATTCGTACCACGTTATATGGAAACCGCATATCGTGATATATGGAAAGAGCATATCGTGTTATATGGAAACCGCGTTATAAAAAACTCAGAATTTGTGTAAATCAGATTAATTCGTACCACGTTATATGGAAACCGCATATCGTGATATATGGAAAGAGCATATCGTGTTATATGGAAACCGCGTTATAAAAAACTCAGAATTAGTACAAAACTGAATAATTCGTTTATATTACGGTTGTATTCGTATTAATAAAGGTTGGTCGTTCGAGCCCACCCGGGGACGTTATCAACATTTTGTCAACTGCCATACCATGCTGAAAACACCGGTTCTGGTCCAATCTCCGAAGTCAAGCAGCATCGGTCGCGGTCAGTACTTGGGAGGGTGACCACCTGGGAACACCGCGTTCTGTTGGCATCTCTTTATGGCGTCATAACCAATCTTTCGGGAATTTGTAATAACTATAATAAATAAATAAATAAATAAAAGTACAAAACAGAATAATTTTTACCGTGTTATAAGAGACTCAGAATTAGCGTAAATTGGATTAATTCGTACCGCGTTAAGTAAAACTCACAAGTACATGTACTTATAAATCAGGCTTATTCGTTCTACGTTATATGAACTGCATCTTCAGAACACTATGTTATGATGAATACTGTTATGAAGTATAATTCACGCTATAGGGAGACTCCTTAAACTAATTATGTACTTACACAGAGAAATAACGTTATAACACTAGCGTAACCTCCAATAATGCAATGCATGTCATGCTTGCCTTGAATAAGCATTGCGAATAAAATTATTTATAAAGATTACAACCAACCCTCCTATAACGCGATTTATTCGTACCGCGGTATAAGAAACTCATTGTAAATCGGATTAATTCGTCCCGCGTTATATGGAAACCACATACCATGTTATATGAAAACCGCTTTCTAAGAAACTAAGAATTAGTACAAAACAGAATAATTCGTACCGTATTATATGGAAACCGCGTTTTAAGGAAACCGCGTTATAGGAGGGCCGTCTGGAAACAGCGTTCTTAGAGTACCGCGTTATGGAAGGTTTAATGTACATCTCGAATTGTTTAAGTGCTATAAAAGTAGGATGTTGAGAATTTTTCACTGCTTGGTAGTCAGGTCTCTAAACAAACTTTTAAATTCAATTATGTTGAATTATTTTAACACCAGAAATTGATGATCGTACCATGCATTTATTTACGAATCTGTTTCCATGCAGCAACCACATAAACAATTCGTATATCTACATTACTTTGTTGTTTGTAAACAAACGCCAGGCAGAAAACTGTATATATAAGAAGTGTTGCCGAAGCAGAATAAAATTTTCATAAAGAAAATATTCAAATTCAAGGTAGCTAGATCTTAAAAAAATATTTCAACAGACTTTACTATATTTTTTGTTTTTAATATTTTCCAACTTTTTAAGAATCCCCGAAATTAACGATTGTAACAAGTACCTATATTTTTATAGGATATACTCAAATGCAAAGAACGACAATTTCGAGAAAGCTAAGGTCATTTTCGCGTTTGACAGCGTTTTTGACATATTAAGAACCGAAATTTCGCGATAGGCACATTTAATCGAGAGATTTTCTGCACTCAGCTCTCAAAAAAAAAAAGTTTTACGCAAGATGGGAAGTAATCCTCTTTGACTAATCAGTGAGATGACAAGGTTAAATCGTTCCTTAGGCAGTTTGCTAGACCAAAAAAAGAAAACTCTGAATAAAGGGTATAATATTTTTAATGTTCCCATGGCAATACCTAAAAGATTAAAACCATTATTTGGATGATGGAGAATACGAAAAGAAAGTTTATTTACCTTTAATTTGGGGATTTTTTTTTTTTAAATTGAGAAGAAACTTTGCAAATAGTTGCACCTTATTTAGTTGTCTACTGTTTAAAAAATGGTAACTGAATTACTTGAAATGCAATATAAAGACGATCTACGAACCACCGAAATTTTGTTCAATAAAGGAAATATTGTTCAAGATAGGACAGGGGTGTCAAACTCAAAGGCTACCTTGGGCCAAACAAACAAGGTTTAACTGTAGGTGGTCCACAAAAAAATCAATATTAATAGAAACGTAGGTTTATTTACCTAATTACAGTATATTCAACATAAATATATGCATTTTGTTTAAATAGCAAAAAAGAGTATCATTAAAAAACATTTAGCGAATTCTTCCTATCTTATTATAATTCTGCGTCGGTTATTTTATTATATATTATTGTGTGCCAATATATTGACCATGCCGCAAAAATGTTCGTCGCGGGCCGCGAGTTTGACACCCCTGTGATAGGAGATAAACATATATATTGTTCACTTAATAATGTATCAGTCATTAGAGATTAGAGGTGTATTAAGGCTGTTGTGTACTAACCCTATTGGATTTGTTCCCCTCAATGTTAACCTACGGAGAAAATGTGTCCAAGGATTGCGGACTTGGATTTAAAGATTTTTTTTTAAATTGCACTCCGTAATAGAAAAAGAAATTTTACACCTTGGGGCATTTTTTAAAAAAATGCAAATAATATTTTTAAATTTAAATTATTTGGGGAACAAATCTTGTATAGTGTATTTTAAGCTCTCCTAAATTCGTTTGGTGGACGAAATTTATAAACTGAATCATGTTGCAAGGTGCAGCAAAGTTCTGGCTATCTGAAAATACAATTTTTATTGGATTATCAGCATTTATGTTGCTGTTGTTACGTCTTGGCCGTTTTCGGGGAAGAGGGGCCACCCAAGCAAAAGCCCACCCCTTTACGAATTCTTCCCGGTTCCAAGAAACCATCGTGGGTCGCTCCTGCGCCCCCACCCCGGCCAGCTGGCTGAAAAAGAAAAGGAGAAGAGTGTGTGGGTGTCTGCCCTGGAGAGAGGTGGCTGGTGTTGAGCCTCGAATTTGTCCGTCGAATACGGTGCGGGAATGCGCCGTTGCGGACCGATTCCCTGAAAAATTCCTCTCTCGGCTCCCGATTTTACAAGTGGAGAAATACATCTTTGTTAATGCTCTGTTAATGTAAAAGATATTTTGGTTCCTATAGAACCTCTCATATACAGAGGAGCCTAGACTCTGTCTTGTACATAGTCTACAGTTTTATTTGTTTAATACAAGCTCTGTGTAAAATAATTGTCTCTCGTGTGTCTCATTTTTCCACCGAGGACGTTACACTGTAAATACTAGACAGTCACCCAGTTGCTAAGTGGTTAAGGCATCAGCCTGCACGCCGTGAGTGCAGGTTCGATTTCCGCATAAGACTTGGTTGTATTATGGGGAACCGGTCAGTCTTCCGCCTGCGAAAGGAGCCCCCGTCTAGAAAGGGTAGCTGCAACCTATCGTCCATCGCCGGTGTCATCGTTTGTTAATAAAATTTCTTCTGTGATTGTGTGATTTGTGTTTCTATTTCCTTGTATTCATATGTATACCAGATTGGGGTGTAACAGTTTTCAGCCCCAGGGACATTATCCCCCCCCCCAAAAAAAATTTATAAAAAAAATTAGTAGACAAATTTTCTCCGTAGGTTATCATTGAGGTGAGCGAAGGCAATAGGGTTAGTACACAGCAGTCTTAAAAGCAAGTAGGGGTGTTTTAAAAGCAAGATTCAGGAGTAAAATCTCCTTTACTCGTTTACCATCACAGTCATGTCTCTCATTAGCGCCCTTTACACGTACGTTTTTTCGCGAGTGCTTGGAGCGTACGGGATTGCGCACTCGCAAAAGCACTCGCAAAAGAGTGTACGGTATTGCGCGCGGGAAAACTTGCAGTGCGCTCCAAAGCAGCTTTCCCTGCCTCTCGGATACCTTCACATGTGCACTCAATCGCGCGGAATCGTGGTTTCATGCGGGAAAGAGCGGACATGTAAAGGGCGCTATTGTATACAAACGCCTTATTTTGCAATGGCATTCACAATTTAGCATAACAAAGAAATGAGGTAACTAACAAAAATATTACCCCATATTTACTTTTGAGTTTTCAAGTATTCTAAGATACTATTCAAAGATACTATATGGGATATTACTTTTGATATTATGATTCATATTGTCTATCTATTTATGCTGTACAGTTCTTCGAAGTGTTTTTTTTAATATTTTACCTTGTATAATATTAATATTGTCAGGAAAGTACTGAATGTAACAGGTGTCGAATTGAAGGATGAAACAAACAACTCGTTTTAAAAACAAAGTCGTGCCTGGGCGGGTTTTTTTCCCCAATCCAGTCACTTCCTTTTGGTCTTTTAAATTGCTTTTTCCTCCAACTTTAAACAACTTTAGGGAACTTTTAACCTTATAACAAACTTCTTTTCAAAAAGAAAAAGAAATTACATTCTGCAGGGATTAACTTCTTCATTCTCTTCAAATTCTCCTCGAAATCCTTCGAAAACCTGAGTAGAGCTAAACAAACATTTGTGTTTATATTATTCAAACAATTAGTCTGAATTTTGATAATGTTTTTGTATTTTATATTGATTAAATTATATAAATAACAGTATTAATCAATTTTTTAAATTAAACCACTAATTACTATTTAATTATGAATATAATTACAAGCAATAATAATTGTTCGGAAATGATAAAAAATAAATGTCCTAGGGAGGGACATTTCATATAGGGTGATTGACTCGGCAAAGGCCCCAAATAATCGGTAATAACTCTCGCTATCACAAAGCAATATAAACGAAACAACGTATTGGGTTGTTCGGAAAGTAATTTCGTTTTTACCAACAGCGGACTTAATTATATTTTTTAACAGTAATTGTATGTTTTTTCAGCTGATATAATGGAAGCTGGCAACAAGCCCTGTTTGTGAAAGAGTTTGTTTGATTCTGTGTAGTAGTTTTTGTACGGTGCCCTATCAAATATGGAAAGTCGAAAGCAGCTCTTTCGGCATATTTTACTTTTTTACTACCGAAAAGGTAAAAATGCTGTTCAAACAAGAAAAAAAAATATCCGATGTTTATGGAGAAGATGTATTGACAGAACGCCAGGGCCAAAACTGGTTTGCAAAATTTCGTTCCAACAATTTTGATGTTGAAGATGCAGCACGTTCTGGAAAGCAAGTTGAAGCTGATGATGTCAAAATAAAGTCATTGATTGATGCAAACTGCCGAATAACAACTCATGAGATCGCTGAGAGATTACATTTATCGAATTCGACCGTTCTTGATCACGTGAAACGCCTTGGTTTAATTTCAAAACTCGACATATGGGTTCCACATGTTCTTACAGAAAGAAATTTGCTCCGTCGCATTGACGTCTGTGATTTGCTCCTCAAACTTCAAGAAAATGATCCATTTTTGAAGCAAATCATCACTGGGTCGTCTACAAGAATGTTAAGGGGGTCCAGGATACAAAATTGTTCGAATTTTCGAAAAACATTTTATTGCGTTAAAAAGTTTTGTGTTCTTTTACGCTTAAAATGAAGTTTAAATCATGTTTCTATCTTAATTAGAACAGGAGAAATTAATATATTTTTTGCAACATTCTAATAGTAGCCAAGCGTTGTTTACCTGTAAATGCGTTTTTCAGCATGATGGGTTTTTCCCCATTTCTCGTCTTTAAATTGTTATAAGTCAAGAACTGTTAAAGATAAATGTTTGAAACTTGGAACATGTCTTTTTCAACTATTTTACTTTAATTTCGATCCATCAAATTTGAAAAAAGTATTTACTTTTGAAAATATGATTTTTTAAAAATATGTTACATCATTTTTTTGCAATTTTTAATATAAATATTTTTAATTTTTTTAAAAATTAATATTTTAAAAAATGCTGAATCAAAATTAAAACTTATAGATTTCTGTTTAATTAAATGAAAAAGAATTGAAATTCGACAAATAATATTTCGAGCTATAACAAATTTAAATTACCCCACTTTTTTTAAAAATTTTAAATTTTAAAATTTTTTAGAAACATTTTGAGAAGTTTGATGAAGTGATTGTGTTTACAAATTATATGGTTAACCACCACAAAAAAATTCAAAATTTTAACTCAATAAATAAAAAAAATTTTAAATGTGTCCCGGACCCTCTTAAACGCAAGAGATCATGGAGTAAAAAAGATGAACCGGCTCAAAGCACTTTGAAAACCCATATTTATCAAAAAAGTGATGCTGTCTGTTTGGTGAGATTTCAAGGCAATCGTTTATTATTATTATTATTATTATTCTGAAGTGTACTGTCATCAACTGGACAAACCGGATGATTCACTCAAACAGAAAAGGTCAAAATTGATCAATAGAAAAGGTATGATGTTACACCAAGATAATGCGAGACCTCATACAAGTTTGGTAACTCGTCAAAAGCTTTTACAGCTTGGATGGGACTATACCCACCATATTCTCCAGATCTGGCACCTTCGGATTATTACTTGTGCTGGTCCCTACAAATTTTTTTAGACGGCAAAACGTTTACTTCAAATGAGGACGTCAAAAGTGAATTGGATCAGTTTTTTTCCAGCAAAGATCAGAAGTTTTATGTGCGTAGAATCATGCTACTGCCAGAAAGAGGGCAAAAGGTATTGGACCAAAATTAAGAATATATAATTCAATAAAATATTTATACACTATAAGAAAATCATCTTTCATTTTCCCCGAAAAAAACGAAATGACTTTCCGAACAACCCAATATAATGTGCCCCTCAGTAAATGGAACATCACATCATATAGATCTCGTATGGGGCTTGGTTCCATTTGTCGCGTTATGTTAACATGCCAAACACTCGTATATGGGCCGCTGAAAATCGCTTTGCCACTCAATAAACACCACTCCATGATCAAAAAGTTGGTGTGTGGTGGGCGATGTCTCGGTTGCTCATCATAGGCTCCCGTTTTCTTCGACATCGACGTGTACCTGGACATTTTTGAGCTGTTCGGGAATCAACTGGACGATCGTGAGTTAAAGAAAGGTCACCTCCAGCAAGATATAGCATTATGTCACGCATCTGCAAGGAGAATGAAGAAAATTGAGTGTTCTATCGACAACAGGGTTAATTTCAAAGAAGCTTTGGCCACCACAGTCACCGGATCTGACACCACCAGACTTCTTACTTTAGGAAACGTATATCGGAACAAGCCTCAGGGCCTGTTCACATAGAATCCGTCAGCGTCAGCGTAAAAATTTTCATCCAATCATATATCAATCATTGACTCATTTAATCTATCAGCACCAACAGAATCTTTAACGCTAACGCTGACTGATTCTATGTGAACACGCCCTCACACTGTGGAAGATTTGAAGGAAAATATCCAACGTGAGATTGTTGCTATCCTCCCCCCAATAGCCTTGCCAATCAGGAACGTGGAGCGCCTCGTGTATGGCAGAAATCGGAGATCACTTCCAGCATTGCATGTAAAGCAATCAATTACACTTACGTCAAAGTATGTAGCGTATTTTTTTAGATCAGATTGCTTCATCCTAGCGAGAGTTATTACGGAATATTCGGGACCTCTCTCGAGTGAATCACCCTATGCAATATCAGAAACGACTCTTTCCTTTAATAGTCTGTTTAGACAGAGCTAACTGAATACGCGTGCTTCGCTACAGAATACATTTAAATTAAATACAACGGTCAATGTATGCAATTAATTTGTATGTTTAATATCCATAAAACATACTAATCTGAATTAAATTCTTTAAAAACTTCCATCTCAATTAGTATAGTGGTTAAATTTTATCTTTTACCGTATTTTATTATTTCTATTGTCAATTTATTTCGTTCTTATGCACGTGACGCAAAATTAATTTAAAGTATCACAAAAAGAAAAGAAACCACGTGATCAGCATTTACTAAATTAAATTCTAAAAATTAACCTTTAAAAATTCACCAAAATTCAGAAAATGGAGGTAAAGATTCGAAAAAGATTTCATTTTAAAGGAATTTTTATGATCTTTCTCTTGATATAAATTTTACAAACCTCAGATTATTATTTTAAATGCAAAGTTTAAAGAATGCTACAAAAACAGCTTAAAAATTTAATTTTAAAAAATCTAAGAAATTTTCAAAAATCTTTCTTAGTGAACCCCTACACTGTAAGAAGAATCGCCATGCAACATTTCAGCGCTTTAGGTCCAGCGTTATCTGTCAGTCAGTCAGTCAGTAACGGAACTGTTTTATATATACTATAGATTACTTATCGCTTGCAAACCATATTTATGGATGCATTTGGTTAAAAAATATCCGAAAATGAATGAAAAACTGGAAAGGGTAACAGGAGCCTACAACACATGAATCTACAAGCAACAACCTACAACACCTAAAGACGAAGTACTAGGGGTTAAAAGAAAGTGGAGCTCGAATGCTTAAACAGTGACGTAGCGAGCAAAACTGGCACCTGGGGCATGATACCTTTTTGGCGCCCCCCCCCCGAAAAACATATAGTAATATAATTTATAGAATTAGTTAAAAGGACCATTTGGCGCCCCTCTGCGAGTGGCGCCCGGGGCATGATAGACCCCTTTGCCCACCCCTCGATACGCCACTGTGCTTAAAAGACTCAGCATGTGAAACTAGCCAGCATGGTAATACCATATCACTGAGTAAAGTGTGCAATCCCTTGGAAACAGAAGAGAAGAGAATTTTCGGGAAAGCATGAGGCATTTGAAGATAACCGACAATAATTAACATAAACAAGGATAAACAAGGTTCCAAAATCTCGTCACCTGTATTAATTACGCACTTATACTAAATATAAGAAACTAAGATAATCATAAACAAAAATAAAAGTAAATATCTATAGTGCCCGGTATAAAGAGCTTAAGTCAAAAACAGGGATTTAAATATATCAAGTTATTGGCTTTTATACCAAACGCAAAACAATAATTTCGACTTGAGTCTTTTGTGCGAAGAAATGTACTTTTGAATACAAAATTGATAGACTTAAGCCTTTTATACAAGTCAAAAGAATTTTTTTTATCAATACTAACAAATATCTAAAACTCACTTTTTTTTTACTCAAGTCCTTTATACCGGGCACTGTAGATATATTAGTGCCAAAAATCATAAATAAAAATTGAAAATAATACCATAAATAAAAGAAATGTAATAATATACGATCATAAATTGCTCAATATAAAAGAACGACCTACTTCCTTTTACAAGGAAAAATTTGCTTTGATTTGTTTTTATGGAAAACAACATCGCAACTTACAAGGTTAGCAAAAACTCTACCAGTGTAGCAAATCGTTCGGAATCCGCATCATACCCTTCCATTAGAGAGCTCTTAACGTCTCTACCTCAGATTTAACGGAATGCATATATCTGCTGTATATATATAGTCTATGCAATATTCGGGGTTTAATATATTTATGAGTAAACAATGCAAATTAGAGACAGACGTTATGGAATGGCGAATCTGCAAACCGTTTGCGTATACAGCGATATTTTAGTCACTGTCTCGCACATGAGAAATGCAACTAAGACTGCGCTAATAAAACACCTTTCTTCACCAAGTGCATTCAACAATTCACCCTCACCAAGTGCATAGTTACATATCTTTTTAAACGAACGAAAATATTTTTTCCCGGCAAAAAATCCAGAAAACAAGTTTTCAATATAACCATTATCGATATGTTCTAAGAAATATTTAGCTCAAATAAAACTTCAATAAATTTTCAGTCATTTTTTTTCCTTATACAACTAGCATGTTACACGTTTTGATGCTGGAGGCCACCTAATTGCCAATCTCGAAAATAAATTGACACATTCTAAGAATGTGTTAGATAAACAGCTCGCGCTGATTAATTTAATTAAAACTCTTAGTCTACAGTATCCTTTCAAATGTAAACATAATTTCATTTCTGTAACGAAAGTGTTTACAGATTTCACTAGCTAACATAAACAAACATATTTTGCTATTTTTAAAATTAAAACATCAAAAGCAAGGTTTGGGGAAGCAACAAATTTAATTTTAAGATGTTTTTATAGCATGAAAACGTTTACCAAACAAAGAAGAATTGCTGTCAAAACTGACGTAAATAGACTGTTTTCTTAGTTTACGCTTTTGTTTTCTTGTATTACTAATTTTTTATGGCAACGGCATTTCATTTTTACATAATGCCAGATTAACAATTTCAAAGATGTTTAATAAAAATGCATACTTACATAATCTACTTTAAATAACATTTTGAAGAAATACTTAGATGTTAAATTTGTCACAGCTACAGAAATTTAAAATTCTTTAGGTTTAAACTGTGTTGTTTAGGTATTCGAAGTCAGAAAAAAAGAGGTAAATATGAATAAAATGTGAACCCACGTGTGTTTGTGGCACTTAGTGAATAGAAATATTTTTCCACACTTATTGTGTTGGGGGTGTTTCCTATTTCAGAGAGCAACATTTTTTGGGGTCATGCGTAATGTCTTCTTTTATTTACTTGAGTATTTTTTGCTGCGTGCGTGACAAAACAAAGAGAAAATGTCAGACATACCTTGCAATATTCAAACTTATGTTCATATTTGCTACACAAAAAGAATTCACTGAAGATATTCTGTGCATTTAGTTTCCAATTAATTTCTATTTTCACGATAACAAGTCATTATAGAGAGAAATAAATTATAACTATAATTAAAAAACTAGATTTTACCATTTCAACTGTTTTGTAATATCAGGGACCTATATTTTAAATATAATGTTTAAATGTCAAGTATAATGTCATCTAAAAGACTTTAAAAAACTACTTGAAATGTGAAAATATAATTCAGAATTACATCAGTGCAATCTTTTTAGTTACTACCCCCATTTATTGCTTAATACCCAAAAGTTCAGGATTACGGCATTAATTACTACCTTAACTAAAAAATAATAAATAGTAGTAGTAGTAGTAATATTATTATACATTTAACTTGAGTTTACTAATAATACTTTACGTTCAACCGGATAAGATATGACTGCTGCGCACATAGACGAATGCCCTGTGTTATCGTATTGTAATTGTGTTGTAGAAAAATGATGGAGACCACGAAGCCTTATGACCTAATAGTCAACAGGCTGGCATTTGGTAAATAATAAGTTTACTAATAAAATGCTACTCATCTGGGAAATGCAGCATGAATTTTTAATACAAAACCACAAAGAATCCTCCTTTAAACCTATATCTTCGGTTAGTTTGATCAGCTCGGTTAGTTTGATCAGCTGTAGGTATTAGGCACAGCTTATGGACAACACATTTCAAATTTCCTCGGCCATGAAAGTTTTATCTTCCGACACCCGAGCATTATATTATGTATTCGTTTTACCCGCGGGTGTTGTTCAACGATACATTTCCTAGTTTTTTTACTGCTGACTTTTTTTAGTTTCTTCGCCCGTCCGAACAAGATGAGTACGTGGTTTTGTCAAAAGTAGTCCCTACGTAACAAGGAAGTAAGGAAGTGAGAGTGTAAAGGCCTGTTCACATTGCATCTAGAGCGTAGCGTTACGTTACTACGTTGGCTCCGAGATAGTTTGCGTGACCTATGATTGGTTTGACGGATCACGTGGTCGATGAATTGAGCTCTGTGACTGGTTAAAATTTTTAACGCTGACTCTACGTAATGCTCTGGATTCAGTGTGAACAGGCTGTTAGATTCACGTGTCCCGTGAGCTAGCAGTGCATCAGTTGACATCACAGATAT
Organism: Dolomedes plantarius; assembly: GCA_907164885.2. Taxonomy (NCBI): domain Eukaryota; kingdom Metazoa; phylum Arthropoda; class Arachnida; order Araneae; family Dolomedidae; genus Dolomedes; species Dolomedes plantarius. The sequence goes on from OU015502.1 coordinate 112,840,504, forward strand.
TCAACCCCTACATTTAATCTAGGATGATTTTCCTCTCGATATTTTTCTAACCACTTAACTAACGCTACGCATTTTTGAAAACTATATTTGAAAACATATCTATTGATAAAATGCGTATATTGTTAAAAAATTTTATCTTAAATTAATATCTTCCAAAAACACTCCTAATTTTTTTAACAACAGAATTCATTAATTTAATGATCATAAAAAAAATCAATTGCTGAAAAAATTAAAATTTTAAAAACTATGTGCTCTTTATTTAAAAGTCTGCCATAATATGCGGGAAAAGAATTCAAAAATAGACATTTGTTAATCTTCAGTTAGAAAAATACTCAGCGGTGAATTTCCTAAATGATGAAGAATGAAGATCTGCAATATCAACTGACGTCTAGAGAACTAGGCTGGACCGGTCCGATTTACACCGGTCTCAACACCGGAGACAGGTGCAAAATCTGATCCAAGTTCTTCCGAAAAGTTTGCAATGTTTTCGATAAGAAAGAATAAAAAACTCAGGGGATCAAGGCAGCCTTGTGGCAGCGTTGCTGAAGATGCTAGGATCGAATCCCGACGTGCGTCATTAAATACTTCCGTGTCTAGGCCGGATATGGGCACTTTAAATCTGTAAACCGGAAGGTCTCTCTATGAGGTCAGAGAGGGTGGGAGAGGGTACGATCCCCCCAGATGTAGGCCCTAGGGCTGCTCGGTCAAAATTGAGGTGTCAACTAGCTAAGACGGACTCCGACAATTGTGGTGATATATAAACCGGAGCTGCACACTTCAGCCCGATGCTCATATGGACAGGCCCAATTTTCCAATAGGCCCAGTAGGTCCGGACCTAGTTACCCCGAATGTTGGGGGGACCCCCAAAATTTTAATTTTGAAAGGAAAAAAAGAAAAATTCCCAATTAATTTTTTTTTTACCTTTTTTAATAGCAATTTTTTTTATATATCCATTCAAATTTGATTGATTGGTTTATCATATGTATAGTTATATGTATAGTTCATCATATATATGTTATGGTGTATATAAGGGATTAATAAGTTTTTCTGGTTTCATTGTATTAGTGTTTGAATGATGAAGTTAATGTTGTATTGATTTTGCTATTTGACAATGTTTTAGGCTTCTACGTTTCAAATAGCCAATTCTTGGTAAAATGGTCCTTTCACACTGATTCATGATTAATTTTTTTGGGTGTCAATTTTGGAAATTTTACACCCACATCAGTGTTAGGGGGCCCCCTCTCCCAAGTTGGGCCTATAGTCAAGAATTTTCTAAATCGGGCCCTGCATATGGATCTGGTCTGGAACTTCTAGCCAGCGGGCATTAAAAACAACAACAACAACAAACTTATACTAAGGCGGAGGAATAACTGAGAAATAAGAAACTATGTAACTACCTCTATTTCAGTATCAAAAGGTGCCACGGCAAAACTCAGAAATGTCCGAACCATAAATGAACTTTTAAAATCCATATTTAAATTTCAAGCTTTCGATATAAAAAAAATTGTGATTTACTTTGATAGCTTGTAATAATACTTGATTAAAAGATCTCTTATAATCCACTTTTAATTTTTGAAGTTTTAGTTTCTAAAAAATTTGTAATACGCTTTGACAGTTCGTAATAATACTTGATAAAAATGGAAATAAGCCATGAAACGTAAGATTTACCTATCTCAAAATCATCGCGTCTGTCAGTATGTGCCTTAACGTGTTTTATTTTCAGACGCTGTTTGGATTTAAAATCAAATCGAAATCTTCAATCAAAATATTTTCAATTCTGTAATACGGTTTCAAGAAATTTAACATTTTTCCTTTACACTCCTGATAAGGAAAAAATCTCTCAAAGTTTTGAGATATTATTCGCCCATCTACAAAATGTGTTCTTAAAAACCGATATTTATTCCATCCATACTAAGTACGAATAAGATCAATATGGCGAAATTCTATCCAGAAGGTGTCATCGGTAAAATATCGATTGGATTTAAGTCCTTTCCTAGGCTTGATTTGAGAATATTATCAACATTTCTAAAATGAAAGGTATAAAATGACAGTAATTATTCAAACAAATATTCTTAAGAAATTCTTAGCGAAGTTTCATGCTAATTAGAAAATAAACAAAATGTAAAAACTCTGGACTGTCAAAATTCAAGCTATCTGATTGTTGTAAGTAGAGAGCGAGACATGCTTCTTCTTCAGAAGATTTAAAAGATTGTAGCATATTTTAAATCTTGCGCTGATTTGTTGCTCAAATTCTGATTGTTCTGAGAAAACTGAATCTGTTTCCATTAGTAACTTGATTCGAAAACAAAATAAAGCAGACATTTATTAATGGAAACGTGCTCGAATTTTTGCAACAAGGTAGAAGATGAAGAAAAATGAAGTTTAAAAAATCATTTTTTTTTAAAATCAAATTCGTGAAAAACAGAAACGCAAACTGTATTTAAGGATATTTAGGACTATTGTTGTAAAAAAGTGAAAAGAATAACTTAGAGAATGAAATTTTAAACTTCCGCATTACCAATCAGATCTGAGTTAATTTGGAAAATACGAGCAAAATTATGATATTTCTGTGGCGTCATGGCAGATGTTGATAGGTCATTTTTTTCATGTTTTCGGCAAGTTAAAAAAGTAACTTTTGTTGTGAAATATAAAATCGCTCAATTAAGTTTTTCAATCCAAATATTCTTCAGTTAATACTCATATTCAACCTAAAGCATATGGCTGGTCTTCAATGAAAATTTTCAATTAGGGACCAAGTATTACCTCTTTTATACATAACAGCATTTGCGAATACGAATAATTTAGTATTATTTCCTAATTCTACATCAGCTTTTGCCATATTAAAGAACCAATTTGAAGTGTGACATATCAACTTAAAACATAAAATTGAATTTTTCGGACATATCAACATCTGCCATAACGTCACAGATTTGTAATAAAAATATTGAAAAGAATAACAGATAGCAGGAAATTTTAATCTTCCTCATTACCAATCAGATCTGAGTTAATTTTGAAAAGATGAGCAAAATTAGGAAATTTATAATAAGAAATTGAAAAGAAAAACTGAGAGCATGAAATTTTAATCTTCCTCATTACCAATCAGATCTGAGTTAATTTTGAAAAGATGAGCAAAATTAGGAAATTTATAATAAGAAATTGAAGAGAAAAACTGAGAGTATGAAATTTTAATCTTCCTCATTACCAATCAGATCTGAGTTAATTTTGAAAAGATGAGCAAAATTAGGAAATTTATAATAAGAAAATTGAAAAGAAAAACTGAGAGCATGAAATTTTAATCTTCCTCTTTACCAATCATATCTGAGTTAATTTTGAAAAGATTAGCAAAATTTTGAAATTTATAATAAGAAATTGAAAAGAAAAACTGAGAGCAGAAAATTTTAATCTTCCTCATTACCAATCAGATCTGAGTTAATTTTGAAAAGATGAGCAAAATTATTAAATTTATAATAAGAAATTGAAAAGAAAAACTAAGAGCGTGAATTTTAATCTTCCTCATTACCAATCAAATCTCAGTTAATTTTGAAAAGATGAACAAAATTATGAAATTTAGAATAGGAAATTGAAAAGAATAACTGAGAGCTTGAAATTTTAATCTTCGTCTTTACCAATCAGATATGAGTTAATTTTGAAAATAAGAGCAAATATATAAAAATTAATAAACGCTTGACTTTTATAAGAATAAAGCTCTCAGTTTGTTGGTCTGTTTATTAATAAATCACCCCCACCGTCACCAACTGGCGAAAAATAGTTCCATAATTGTAAAAATAAGATACAATTTATGAACAGGCACAAAAAAAATATTTCGCCATAATCAGACCAGAAATTTCCAGGAATTACAGGTACTCACAAAGCCGTAGCTACCAGTTGATATTTTTTCAGTTTTGTAATATTTTTTTGGAAAATGTCAATTAAAAAGATATCAGTTCATCATTCTTAAAACACAAATAAAATTGAAATATAACTAAACTTGGCGAGTTATTTCACCCAAATGGGACGAAAACAGGAAATAATCGGAACTACAGTCATTTTAATCATGTTTCGAAATACTATAAATCGAGTTTATACGAAAGATGGGTTAGCTTTAAATTACGTCTCTGTCATCTCTCTGCTAAAAGCGGAATCTGATATTTACAACTAGACTGTTCTACAGAAAAATAGATATGGCTCTAGATCTAATAAAACGAAAGAAAAGTATTTGTAATTTTTTAATGGCGGAAATATCATCTCAAACACACTTTGTTGAAATCAGGGATATATATATTATAGGTTCTCAAAATTATGGAAATAATTCAATTTACGTAAATTCCAATTAGCAATACTAAAATTAGCTGTAAGGCTCTAACAAAATTAGCTTTAATGTTTTATCAGCATTATTCTGCAAGAAGGGTTTTGAAATGTATTACTGATAAACCAACCGGAATCTGTGATCTAACCTTAAGGCTGTGTGTGATAACGCTATTGGATTCGCTCACCTCAATGTCAACCAATAGAGAAAATTTGTCCAACGATTTCCGACTGGGATTTAAAGATTTTTTTTAATTGCACTTCGTAATAGACAAAGAAATTTTATACCATGGGGCATTTTTCTTTTTTTAATTCAAATAATATTTTTTAATTTAAATTTTTCGGGGGGGGGGGAAATCACGTATTGTATGTTTTAAACGCTCATAAATTCCTTTGGTGGACGAAATTTATAAAGTAAATCCTGTTGCAAGGTGCAGAAAAGTTCAGGCTACCTGAAAATACTATTTTCATTGGATTATCAGCACTTATGTATGTAGATGTGAATAGTAGACGCATTTTCTCCATAGGTTAACATTGAGGTGAGCGAATCCAATGGGGTTAGTACACAGCAGGCTTACCCAATGTAAATAGTAGACAAATTTTCTCTATAGGTTAACATTGAGGTGAGCGAATCTAATGGGATTAGTACACAGCAAGCTTACCCAATGAAAATCATCATCATCATCTACAGCACTACAGCCTGCGACACGCCCTGGCTGTCTCTAAAATGCGTCTCCAGCGTTCCCTATCCAGCGCGGCACCTTTCCAACCCCTCACACCAAGCGTTATGAGGTCACATTCAGCACCATCAAGCCACCTTGAGGGGGGGCGGCCCCTTTTTCTCTTTCCCTCTGGCACCCTGAAAGTTAGTATTTTCATGGGTAGGTTTTCCTGTGCTCTCCAAACGTGCCCCAACCATCTTAGTCGAGAGATTTTAATGGTTTTTGAGATTGTCGGTTCTTTGAATCTCCTCTCAAGTTCAAAATTCAAAAGTCCTCTCCATCTTCCATTGTCATATACTGGTCCGAAAATAGATCGCAAGACCCGTCTTTCAAATACACTCAATCGGTTTTCAGTGTCCTTATTGAGTGTCCATGTTTCGCTTCCATACAGTACAACCGGCCGAATGAGTGTCTTGTAGATCTTCAATTTGGTTTTTACATTGAGGAGCCTTGACCTCAGTTGTTTTTTCAGGCCATAGAAGCATTTGTTTCCCATAGTTATTCTATGATTAACTTCTGTTTTAATAAAGTTATTTCCATTGCTTATCATAATGCCTAGACCCAATGTAAATAGTAGACAAATTTTCTCTATAGGTTAACATTGAGGTGAGCGAATCCAATGGGGTTAGTACACAGCAAGCTTACCCAATGTAAATAGTAGACAAATTTTCTCTATAGGTTAACATTGAGGTGAGCGAATCCAATGGGTTTAGTACACAGCAGGCTTAACCAATAGTTAACCCAACCGGTTACGGATTGTATAGTATTATTTAATATGAAATATGTTAGTGTATAATGGGTAAGATATAAAAAGAATAGTTTTCAAAACTCCCCCAGTCAGATGATAAATATCTACACGATGTTAACATGAAAAAGGCTTTTTATTCTCACAACATAAACCTTACTTTTACGTATCTAATCATAACTGAATGTAGAACTTCATGTTCAATGCGTTAACCCCGAAAAAGAAAATTATTGAATAAACAGGATTCACCAGCAGAGAATGTTTCCATGAAACGCACAAATCTTTTCTCTCCTTGTAATATTTTTTAAAAAAATTATTTTTCTAGATGTGTCTAATCGAAACATCGTCATTTTCTACGCATTGAGTCTAACATCAGTTATTTTCAGTATTCAGTTCTCGCTAACTTATTGCTTTACGTAACAACTGTGCAAGAATTTCATATCTTTTACCTTTCACTTTTTTTAAACTTTTTATTCCATCTGTAATTAACTGAACGTCGAAAACTATAATTTCCAGTTATCACGTATATATTTAACTGCGCCATCTATTGGCCGTTACATTTACTATATTCATATTGAATTATATTGATGAAAAATAACAGTCGACCATGTACTGAATAGGGAATTCGGTAAAGCGTATGGATTTATTTAGAAAGTGTTACCAGGGATGATCTATTTTTATTGATATAAATGGAAGAAAAGAAGATTTGAATCCATGTGATTTGATGCAGTGAAAATTTGAAAATCGCTTGAACACGTTTACAGAAAACACATTCACTCGATTCAAATTGATTAAAAATCCAGTTCTAATCCATCATGTGCATGGAATTCTACAGAAACCTTATATAGAAATTCGAGCTTTTAAAACACATTTACTACATTTAAACTAGTTTTTGAAAAAAATTCTGTGGTTCATTAAGTTTATATTTAGGTTGGTTCCCAAGCGTTTGACATAGCGTCCTCTACTGAAGTTTGCCTCGATAGCAAGAGAATACAGCTTTAACACTCTGTAACATCCTCCTTCTCTCTGATATTCTACTTGAAATTTCCTAATTTTACTTCTAAGCATTTAGATCGGTTTCTTCTCTTCCTACTACATGAGGCGTACCGAAAGGTTTCCTGGAGAATCAAGCGTTTGACATAGCGTCCTCTACTGAAGTTTGCCTCGATAGCAAGAGAATACAGCTTTTACACTCTGTAACATCCTCCTTCTCGCTGATATTCTACTTGAAATTTCCTAATTTGACTTCTAAGCATTTAGATCGGTTTCTTCTCTTCCTACTACATGAGGCGTACCGAAAGGTTTCCTGGAGTTTCAAAAGGAAAGAAAAAATTAGCAGAAATTAGTCAGGAACTATAAAGTAGAATAGAACACTGAAAGTTTAAACAACTACTGGGTCATGGTTATGCGATGTTTGCTAAAACGAATGAAAATTAAAGTCTTTATACACTGAAACTATTTAACTATTTTCTTTATTCTGGAAAATGATCTCTAAAGGTACCCATAGACGCGGAGGAAATCCTTGAGGTTTTGGCTGCGCAGTCCAAACCTTGAGGATTTCTCTGAAGTGTGTGGGGAAGCCGTGAGACAAGTAGCGGATTGTACAGTCCCCGAAATCCCAACTGGTAAACATTTCTCGTATGTGCGCGAGGGTTCAGTTGAGGAAATCCTCAAGGAAATCCTGCAGGCTTTTCAGGGAGGAGGGGGCTAATATTTCCAATAAAATGCATAGCTCGATAATTGCTTTTTCCGTTGCATTTGGATGGTAAAGCAAAATGAGAACCAAAAGGGTATTTCGTTTTTGTGAATGTCTCGGTGATCTTCTTGAATCAGTTCAGTCATATAAAAACTCCAAATGAGTCGTTTTAAACTTTAATATTCACAGGTGCCACATCAATGAATTTAATATCCAGGTGGGGTATCTTTCAACCCAAAACTTACACGACAGTAGGTATCTTTCAACCCAAACAGGACATGGTGGTTCACACTTTCGATCTCCAAGAACACACTAACTACGCATAGAAAAGTAACAAAACAATTTTGATACAGCGCCGTCTACTGGCGAGCCAATGAGGTGGTTGAGGTTATTCAACAGTTAGTGAATGGCTAAATTTGGGTCGATGGGACCTGGCTCTCCCTGTCTTCCCAACCTCCTTGCTTTTGCCCCTCTCAATAACCACCATATGCAATTTCGCCCCCCCCCATACCCTTCCTGAAGATATTAAATAAAATAGACAACTAATTAAGATTGTCCAGAATCACTTATCATGCGTCTCAATTGGTGGAGATGAAAAGACACACTTTTTTGTATGCATTTCAGATTGATGCAGCTTCATATTTTCAATGATACTGGCTATCATTAGGTGAATTTTTAGATCTACACCAAGCAACGCTAAACCTGTTGCTGTTGTTTCTGATCCCTCCTGGGCTAGCAGCACTAGACCAGGTTCATGAGCCCATAAATCCTGAAGAGATCCATTAATAGGCGAGGATCGGTAATAAAGTCCTTCCTAGATAAATTTAAGCAAGTTAGGATGTGGCCAGAAGTGGCCTGCACATTATTACACTTTTTACAATTGGTAAAAGTTTTGTTTTGTCGATCAAATGTTAGGCATCTCAAGTGGCCACTGACAATCCTAGAGATTTCATGCTGCTCATCTCTGGTATCTGCCTCTTATCTTCAAAGATGATACCAGTCATGCTAAACCTACATGAAGTCATGAAGCACCAGTTATGCTAAACCTACTAAACGTTTATGGCAGATTCTTTCGCAGCCTACATTTAGGAAAAATTGCGTTTTTGGAGGATTAATACATCCATCTGTTTGATATTCAAGAGCGTTTTAAATGGTCCGTCGCAGAGGCTTTTGAACACCAAAATAGAGGGTAGTTTAATCCGGGGCAAACGTTTTATAAGCGGAAAGTATTTTTAAAAGGTCTAAAATACTTAAAGGCTCGATAATCCATAAAACTGTATACTGTAATACGGAAAAGTTGTCATACTGGTGAGATACCGTACAAAAAAGGAATAAAATTATAAATGTGAGCACATCTAAGCAAACAATTATCTCAAGAAATCTTTCACATTTCTGTGATCTTATGCTTTTGTTTTCAATATCTAAATAGGAAAGTATTTGAAAAGTCACTTATTCTAAACTTTCTTGCTCTATCATCTTTGAAGATAGGAGGCAGACACCAAAGTACCAGTCATGCTAAACCTACTAAACGTTTATGGCAGATTCTTTCGCAGCCTACATTTAGGAAACATGTCGTTTTTGAAGAATTAATACATCCATCTGTTTGATATGCAAGAGAGTGTTAAATGGTCCGTCGCAGAGGCTTTTGAACACCAAAACAGAGGGTAGTTCAATCCGGTGCAAACGTTTTATAAGCGGAAAGTTTTTTTTTTAAAAGGTATAAAATACTTAATGGCTCGATCATCCATAAAGCTACATACTGTAATGCGGAAAAGTTGTCATATTTGGTGAGATACCGTACAAAAATGCGATAAAATTATAAATGTGAGCACACCGAAGCAAACAATTATCTAAAGAAATCTTTCTTATTGCTGTGATCTTATGCTTTTGTTTTCAGCATCTAAACAGGAAAGTACTTGAAAATTTAATTACTCTAAACTATCCTGTCAAAAATTTCTGAATACATAAACGATAGAAAAACGGATAATTCAACAAAATATCTGAGAAAAAAAACGAAGTAATTTAACTACAAATAATTGCAATATTATCTAAAAATAATGAAGTGATATATTTAAAATAATTTATTCGTGTAATTCCATTACGTTTGCATTCAATGTTAACTAACTGCAATATAAATCATACCTAACCTTTCAATTTACTCCAACTTTAAATGAAATTCCGAGAAGTTTGAATGATAATTTACTTTAAGGAAAGTAAATATTCATTCTACCTGCAATTCATATTATATAATGATGTACAAGCATAATCTTCATCTTTTCTCACTCATATTTCTTTCAGAATAATAATTTAAAGTTTGAGCTTCTCACGCACAGATGTAGCGCATTAAGAACAAGTGCCAAATTCAAGTCTCGAAAGCAATTATATAAACGAAAATTTACGGTGATAGATGTCTCTCATCTTAAAATAATAGCAAAGGAAGTGTTTAGGATTCCTAATAGGTTATTACGTTCTGAAAGAATCAATATATACATTTTAGAATTCGAAGCATAAAATGCATATATTCATGCATTCACACGTAATTTTTTATTAAAAAACTTTTTTAAATCTTTAATTTTCAGAAACAGACTAAAATATATTATCTTTGTTTTAAATGTAAAAGAAATATACATCTTGTTTACAGAAACATGTTCCATTCCTTATATTTTATCAATATGCTCAAAACTTCCCTAAACTGCAGGAATGTACGATGCTGTGGCATCACGACAAGGCTGGTTACTCTCTGAGGCATTTTTAAATTTTTACTACTATTGATCCATACCAAAGAAAGACAGAGTTCTAATTAAAACGAAAGCCAAATTTTTAAAACAAAACATAACAAGATTTATTTACAAAAAGAATTAAACATTAAACACTTTCGACACAATTCACTCAATTTTACGTGCAGATTCACAAATACAAGCTCCAGGGCCCATTCTCAGCCCAAAAACACAGGAGCCTAGGAAAAACACGTCTACACTGTGCGGAATCTATGAAGCGTCTCCCTCAATGTCTGGATTTTTCAGAAGGGGTGGAGGAGCCGCCAGATTATCGGCTGACAGTTCTTCTTGAGACGCCGAACTTTATTACATTTCGAAACGTTAAGTTGACAGCTTTAGTGGTTTGTCTTGTGAGGGAAAACGGTCTTTAATTCTCCCACGGGTTCCGAAACTGGTGGAACCGAACAACACATTCCTTGAAAACACGCAGCTGTGTTTTCCAAGAGCTTGTGGGGTTTCGGGAAAAATAAGCTCTATTTCCAGTACGCTATAGTGCCAACATAGCAAAAATTTCTGACCAAATCGAACTTATATAAAATTCAATTAAAAATTAACAAACACACTTCTGTATGCTGCCCGAGGTAGTCTAGTGGTAGAGCGTCGGCTTTCAGTACTGAGGGTGCTGGGATAGAATCTCGACAAGCGCCGTTAATTACCTTCAGGTCTAGACCGGATATGGGCATGTTAAATCCCTAGACCGAAAAGTCCGTCAATGAGATTAGAGAGTGTGGGAGAGGGTATGATTCCCCCGATGTCACCCCTGAAGTGCTGTTTCAAAATTGTGGTGGCACCCAGCTAAGCCGGACTCTAACCCTTGTAGTGCTATGATAAACCGAAGCAGCATTGCTCCGCCCTCAAAACCTATATGGACCTGGTCTGGAACTTCTGACTAGGAGGTAGTAGGAACAACAACAAAATTCCAAATAAAAGAACCCGAAAAATCACAATAAAGCGCTAAACTGACAACTCCTCTAGCACAGAAAGACTATATTTATTCTTTGCAGGTAGCAATATAAAGTTCAAACAGAAAACCATTAAGATAAACCATAACAATATCTGACAGTAACTATTTAATAATAACAACTCTTTGTCAACAGTGCCGACATTTTCATTAATACCCCAGTCAAAATAGACCCGATTTTGACGAATGGCTAAAAAAAATATGAAAGTTTTGAAATTTGGTGGAGATGTTTGTCTAGGCATGCTAATGAACATACTAAAAGTCCCCACCGATCAGACTTGAGCTTTCGCCGCCATCTTGGAAAATGTGCACACTTTTTTGGTTTTTTGGAAATATCTTTAAAAATATTGATTTTATAAAAAATAATTAAATACAAAAATTAAAGAGCATTAAATTATAAACAAAAATCATTCATAACATTTTTTTATATGTTTAACAGGAACAAAGATAATTGACTTTGAAAAGAGCGCACTATCGCACCTGGGATGCGCAAGCGCGGTTCCCCATCGCGGTGGGGGGAAATACCCGCGCATGTGCATACCATAATTAGCCAAATTAGTTTTACACTAAATGGGAAGGTTTTTTGTATTTTTTCAAATAACTAGGGAAATATTAACTTAACGTAAAAAAAGTTTATTTCAAAAATTAAAAAACATTAAATTATGTGCAAAAACGATTTTATACATTTTTGTCGTAAACCTAAGAGGAACGAAGATATTGACTATAAAATGAGAGTTGATAATGAAGGCAGCTTCTACACAAAACATATATTTTTTTATAAGTCTAACACGAACAGAGATAATTGACTTTGGAAAGAGCGCACTATCACACCAGGAACGCGCATGCGTGGGTGCCCATCGCGATGGCTGGAAGACAGGCGCATGTGCATACCGTATACGCCAAATCGGTCTTACCCATGTATTTTCCTAGACAGTTAATAGTTAGTGACCGTTCCGTATGCGTCTGTGAACAATGGCTGATACGGGACTATGTTTTATATGTAAAAAATTAATGTCAAATGATGATTTCGTGAATGTAGGAGAAAAGGGGATCGACACTTTAAGAGAGCTAGTGTCCAAAGAAAGGACAATAAGCATGAACAGTTGGAACATTTAAAATCTGTTTCGGTTCATTCGTAGTGTCGGAGAAATTACACAAGACCAGGAAGTATAAAAGTTGATTTAAAAAGAAATGCAGAAATCGCGTCAACATCCCAAAGTAAAGAGCGCGCGGTAAGTTTGCGATCTTTTTTTAACCTCAGTTCGATTTTCGAACAAAATGTTTTTGTACGGCAGTGATAGACGAAGAATTCAAAGCAAGACAAAAGAAAAAACCAACTGACAGGCGAAGAACTATATACGAAGTTAGGAGTCTCGAAATGAAAAACAAAGTTCTTGAAGCTGCAGAGAATAGACATGACCAGTGGGGAGAGGAAGTTCAGTGTCGTATAGTAAACGTTGCTGATTTAGTTGCAGCTGATGCGATTTATCACCAAGATTGCTTCATGACATTTTTTCTACAGACTGCACCAATCAGAAAGAGAGGGCGGCCTGAGTCGGATTACGTCTCAGCAGCTGTAGACGAAATATCCTTCTTCCTTGATAATAATGACTACTGTCAATTCTCACTACCCGGACTCCAATCTCAAATTACAGGTCTAGTTCCAGACGACATCACTTTGAGAAATAAGTTGAAACAAAAATACGGGGATGGGATTATTTTTGCTTCAAACTCCAGAACAGTTACTGTCATATGTTTACGTAATACTGGAATGAAAGTCTTATCAGACTCTTGGTACGACAAAAGGATACGAAATGATCATGAGGAGCTTCTACGAATAGTACAAACTGCTGCAGCCATAATAAAAGAAGATATCCAGAGACCAGTTTATGACAATCATTGCTACGAAGTGATAACTTTTTCAGAGATGTGAACAAGGGTATTCCAGAAAGCCTAAAATCTTTTTTGGAGCACTTGATTATTAAAAAAAAAGACTGCTAAGGCGGGAAAAAAAGTCACTTCAATAGCTCACGTCATTATACCAGCGCTAAGGCCACGATCATTTATGTCTCTTCTGCTCAATGGTCTTGCTTTATTTTTGTACAAAAAGTTCTGTTCCAAGAATTTAATAACAATGCTCTTGAATTTGGGATTTTGTTCTTCTTACTATGAAGCCCAAACACTTGAGATGTCAGCCATAAATAATCCGCAACCCCAAATGCGCGAGGGATCATTCTGCCAATTCGTATTTGACAATGCAGATTTCAATGTGTCGACAATCGATGGCTTGAATACGTTTCATAGCTTGGGGGGGGGGGGGGGGCATTGCTTGTTTTACTCCAGAGTCAGCAGTGGAACCCGGGACGAAGATAAAAAAATTAACCGAACTTACATCCCCATCGACCGTAGGCAAAATGGGAATCATTCCTCTGGAAACGTTTGAAAATTTTCGAGGGCCTGGGTTAAAAACAATTACTATCGAAGATTTGAATGTCTTAAATCCCTTAGCGGAAGATTTACTATTGCCTAAGCCATCTGATATCTCCTGGATGTGTGCTAAGTGGTTAGGTCTTCCACAGATACCTGAATGGAAAGGATTTTCCCATTGTATAACCAGAAACCAGCCTTGTGAAAAGACCAAAGTAACACCCCTTCCTTTTGTTAATTCACCACCAAGCAAGTATGGCACCATTTTCACTGTGCTGAAATATGCTGCCCAGCAGTGTGTTAAAATGCACCAAAAGTCTTGCATACTCACGTTTGACTAACCACTGTATATTAAAGCTCGAAAGATAGTCGCAACAACATCCAACCCATTATTATCAAGTTGTATTGTGAGGCTTGGTGGATTCCATCTTTTAATGTCATTCTTAGGCTGCATTGTCTACATAATGGCTGGAAGTGGGTTAAAAGAAATACTCACTTTGATTTATGCACCTACGTCAGTAGAAAAATATTGCCTGGCCATGCATACGCTAGGGTCGTCCGAGATCATTTATTGACCCAAACACCTTTAGCAAAAATAATTTTTGACGGCATGGACATATCGGATTTGGAATGTAAAAATCTCCGTGAGTTGTTTCGAGATTTTGCTACTGAACCACCATCGCAAGAAACCTTAAACACACGCAATCAAATACGAGCCATCGAAATTAAAATGAGGAAGACTTTGGAACACCTGAAAAAGAAACGCCCAACTGCCTGTGGGGCTGGAAGCGTCAAGAGAAAATTCTTGTGCACATCACAACTATGGATGCAGTAGCTCCTGATTCAGTTTTAAACATGGTGTTTTGCAACTGTAAGACTGACTATGGAGTAAGATTCGGATGTCTGAAATCAGGCATCAACTGCACAACGGCCTGCAATAATTGCAATGGGGTATGTCAGAATGGCATCAGCCCTGTTGATGATGACGATCGAATGAAAGAAGTAGATGAATGGGCCGATGCTAGCGGATCCATAGACGATCTATACATGCCTGACGAAGGGGAGAATCCCGTACCGAAAAAAACACGTAAATCCTGAAGTAGATAAGCTTTAAGAATTATTCGCAATAGAAATCTGATAGTGAATACCCCCAAGTTTACTACATTCATGTAAAAAATTAATAATGATTAATTATCTACATAGCCAAAAACATTAAAGTCTATTTTCTTGTGTTTAAAGAATGCCGAAATGTGGGAGAGGTTAGAAATTCAAAGAAGAGCGCCTGCAACGAGACTTCAAAGCTACATCCATTATCAACGAGCATTTTATAGTCAATATCTTCGTTCCTGTTAGGCTTACGAGAAAAATGTATAAAATCGTTTTTGTACATAATTTAATGTTTTTTAATTTTTGAAATAAACTTTACGTAAAGTTAATATTTCCCTAGTTATTTGAAAAAATACAAAACACCTTTCCATTTAGTGTAAAACTAATTTGGCTAATTATGGTATGCACATGCGCGGGTATTTCCCCCCACCGCGATGGGGAACCGCGCTTGCGCGTCCCAGGTGTGATAGTGCGCTCTTTTCAAAGTCAATTATCTTTGTTCCTGTTAGACATAAAAAAAATGTTATGAATGATTTTTGTTCATAATTTAATGCTCTTTAATTTTTGTATTTAATTATTTTTTATAAAATAAATATTTTTAAAGTTATTTCCAAAAAACCAAAAAAGTGTACACATTTTATAAGATGGCGGCGAAAGCTCAAGTCTGATCGGTGGGGACTTTTAGTATGTTCATTAGCATGCCTAAACAAACATCTCCACCAATTTTCAAAACTTTCATATTTTTTTTAGCCATAAAACCTATTTTGACTGGGCTATAAACGTAAGATTGTTTCTGAAAGTTGTGATCTACAAGGGCTGTTTTTTGTGCGTGCATAACGCGTCCGTTTTTTGTGATACGCGTACCGTTCTAACGCTCTTTAGGGTTTTCGCATGCACTGAGCATTTTGCGATGAGAAAAAGTGGGCGTTGCCATTCGAAAATTTCGAGTTTCTGTACCTATAACCGTAACCGTGAGCGCCACTTTGTTGCCGTTCACAGAATCCCGAGCTCATAACTCTGAATAACTATATCTGAAATCTCATCTCGATCGGTTGAACGGAACAGTCGCTAGAGGTCCATATATCGGCAAAGTTTTTTATGACCACCCTGTATATTAATAAAGGAAAAATTTATTTTTGAATGTCAGCTTTAATTCTTTAAAGCTCTTATCAATAAATAAAATATGTTTAGTAAAAAAGTTAATTGTTATACATTAAAATCATTGCAAAATTCACGATATAAGAAACGATTATGACAAAGGACAAAAAAAATGTTCTTTCATAAAAAAAATATTTGCTTATTCTGTTGAGCAATATTTTGTTGAGTAGCCTGTCCTTTTTTAGTCGTCGAAACACAAGCAGTTATCCATTATCTATATATTTAAGTTGCTAAGCCGATTCTTTGGCAGTCCGCGATAAAAAACTAGAGCATCAATTTACTTCATTTTAGTTTTAAAAAAAAAGATGTTTAATTTATAGATATGTCAAATTTGGTTTTTGTAACCGCAATTTCTATTAATTACAAATAATTTAAATTAAAAATTGCTTTATGAGCCTGCTCAGCGACATGTTTGATTTCTGGCTTTAGATAC
>OU015502.1:113459334-113621834 GCA_907164885.2 Dolomedes plantarius
GCTTTCTTAAAATTAGGATATAGAATAAAAGATTAAATTTAAGCTTTCTTAAAATTAGGATATAGATTAAAAGATCATTATAACATCATTCAATATTTAAATGACTTTAACAATAAATTCATTAATATATAATGGTAAATGCATAAATATAAACAATATACCAGGGGTTCCCAAGCTGTGGGTTGTGACCCACAAGGGGATCATGAAGTGTTTTCTGGGGGTTGCCTCAGTTTTATTTAATTAAAATAACTCTTTAGCAAATTTCTCTGAAAAAAATTGTCAATATTTATTTTCCATGAAACTGCAAGGTAAGGATGTTGTTTAAAAGAAAAAGTTTCATTGAAAGCACAAACCTAGATCATTAGAAATCTACTGCCTGTCTTGGATGGTAAATGAAAATCATGGTTACGTACTGTGTGTAGTACGCAAACTCTAAATATCAATTTGTCCATGCTGTCACTTTTGGCATTACTATTGTAGTTTCCCCAACAAATAAACCATTATTCTGGTAAAAGTTTTTGTTTTTGAAACTATTATATAATTCTGAAAAAATACTATAAATGCATTATTTTTCTTATGGTTCTGTTGTGATGTTGGTTTTACACACCTTTGACTTAGAGATGAATGCTTCTTAATTTTCTCCATTGCTTACAAACTTTGCATCTGTTAAATTAAACATTGAGTTGAAATTTAAATCATGGAAAAGACATTTAAGTGTTTTTTCTTTATGTCTTAAAAGCCTTTTTTAATGAAGGTATGCAGGGTTTGAAGAGAGGACTGGTCACATGATGCATGGAAACCATTGAAAGGGGTTGCAACTGGAAAAAGGTTAGAAAGCACTGCAATATACAAACCATTAGTCCGTTTAAAATTTTCTCATATTGTCAAAGTTAGTATTATAGACAAGAAACAAAGTAGAGTATTGCACTCACACCAAAAACTATATAATGTATAAGATACTTTTCTAGAAAAATCATTCAATGTCTAAAATCTTCAATGCTTTTTTTTTTAATCCTTCATCATGTTTCATCTCAGTTCATCAAATTAATCAAACCTGGTCATCAATAAAATCAGTTGGTTAAACTATGAGATCTGTTGTTGTTGTTGCTTATGCCGCTTGACCAACAGCAACATCAGATCAAGTCCCGAAGGCTATGGGCTATGAAGGTGCGGCTCCTGTTTTGACTGGCACCACAAGGGTCAGAGTCTGACTTGGCCAAATGACCAGTCCCGTAACTTGTAACTGAAAGTGACAAAACCGGAACAATTGACCCCACACCTCCAGAGGTAAATTTGAAAACTTGTAGGGCATAGCAGCCACGCTCTATTTTACGTGCCCTGGCTACCATTAGTGAACATGGTGGTGGATTTGCAGTGACGAGCATCGAACCAGGGACGTTCAGATCACTGGTCCACTGCTCTTGCCAACTAGGCCACTGCGCTTTTCTATGAGATCTTAAAGCTATCATGTAATTTTTTTCCTTGTGTTCTTAATTATTATTATATGATTATAGAGAGAGGTTCATGAAGTCGTGAAGTATCGGGAAGGTAAAAGGATGGAAGAAAAAATGCTTTCCGATTTACCTATTATTGAAAAGAAAATGGAAATGCATACAAATAAATACAGAGAAGAAAGGGAGGCTCGCCTTGCCAGAGGAAGATATCGTAAAGAAAGAAACTACTTTAGAGAAAAAGAATATGTTGAAGACTCACATCCAGCCTTATCATTTGTTTTGAAAGGTCAGTAGGTTTATCATTCATTTATTATACTACTAGCTGAATATCCGTGCTTCGCTATGGGCGACATTCAAATTAAATAAAATGGTCAATGTATGCAATTAATGCCATAAAAAACAAAAAATTTATTTATAAAAAAATCGTAACGGATATTTTTATAGACAAAATAATGTAGAAGAAAATATTCAAATTAAATAACAATAGTCAATGTTTGCAATTAATTTGTATGCTTAATATTTATAAAACATACTAATTTGAATTAAATTCTTAAAAAACTTCCATCTCAATTAATTTAGTGGTTAAATTTTATCTTTTACCGTATTTTAATATTTGTTTTGTCAATTTATTTCATTTTTATGCATGTGAGGATAAATTAATTTAAAGTATCACAAAGAAGAAAGAAACCATGTAATCAGCATTTAATAAATTAAATTCTAAAAATTAATCTTTAAAAATTCACCAAAAATCAGAAAATGGAGGTAAAGATTCAAAAAAGATTTCATTTTAAAGGAATTTTTATGATATTCCTGTGATATAAATTTTATAACACTTGGATTATTATTTTAGATGCAAACTTTAAAGAATGTTATAAAAACAACTTAAAAATTCAATTTTTAAAAATTTTAATAAGACTTTAAAAAAATCTTTCTTAGTGCATCCCTACACTATAAGAATCGCCATGCAAAATTTCAGCCCTTTTGGTCCAGCAGTTTGGTTTGTACGTTATCTGTCAGTCAGTCAGTAAGTTACAGAACTGTTTTATATACATAGATACTATTCTAGGGATGAATACAGAAATCAGTCTAGCCTCTGTTACAAAATGAAAAATTTTCTTATCGCTTTTTAAGAATTTTTTTTTGTTTGCTTCACCTATATTTTAAAATGTGTTTTGTAATATGGAAAGTAAAAATCCCTATTATATAATTGAATTTTTTTTTTATTTATGTGTTATTTTTTAAAAAATTTTTTATAATAGAATGAAAAGATTTCATAATTTTGCTGACTAAACACTGAATGTGTTTTTATTGAAAGTTGTAGCTAAGCTGTAGTTGTGACCTCAATGCCTAATGACAGTGTTCATATGTTTTAAAGTTTTTTGATGGATTTTGTGCTTCTAGAAAGCCCTCTGAGTAATGGCATTCCTGCATGTCAGATTGACTCATGTGGTGGACTACCATGCCAAATCTTTCCACCCATTTCATTTTTATTAAATTTTAATTTTACCATACATCCTTATGATGTTGTAAAGTTTGGATTCCTTAATAATATTTATGAAGTTAACTAAATTTAATTGAAAAAAATTTTACAGAATATTTTTAACTCTAAATTTTTTATGAAAAAAGTTATTTCATAAATGCTTCTCTTTTTAAATAACTAGCTATGTAGTGCTGACTACATAGCTAGTTATGTCGTCAGCACTACATAGACATACATATGAAGAGCTCAACAATAAAGCCACCCCACCTCTAAGTATCGTATTGGGCCTTTTTTTTTCCGCTTTTTACAATTTCGGTCAAAATTTATAAAGCTTTCAGTTGCATACTATTGGGAATATCCACACATTTTCTCAATTGTTCTTCAGCCTCTGATTTTACCTCTTTCATTGGTCAATTCCTTGACTTTTGATTGATTCATCAAACCAGCCTTGGGATCCAATCATTTTATTTCCCCTCTTTTCCCGCACATTTGTTAATTTAATTTTATTTTTTGATATTATCTTTCCTCTGTTCTTATATTATTGATCGCTGAAGTTCTATGCATGTACTGATCAAAGTCTCTGTAGTTGAAGGCCTGGCCCATGTATTGTATTTCGTCCGATATATCCTGTATAACTATTGAGGACTGGAAAATGACATTGTTAACTTTGTAACAGAGCAAAAATTGTAAAAGAATTAAACAAATGGAACTGATTCTTCTCTTATAGAATTACTGTCTATGTTGCACATTAACAAAGGCAAAACTGTTCTATGTTGATTTTTTTAATAAATAACAGGAGCTTTTTCACTCACTAAATATTTTAGCTTAGATTGTAATGACTTGTATTGCTTCATATTTCCTGTAGGAGATGTTCATGGTTCTGTAGAAGCTATTCTAGATGTTGTAAGCACATACAAATCTCACGATGCTTGTCGCCTTGATGTCATTGAAAGTAGTGTGGGACATATAACAGAAACTGATATTATGTTAGCTGAGACATTTGATGGTAAACTTATTTATATTATCTTTTTTAACTATATCATTTTCATTGACAGTAACAAAGATGCAAATAATGTAAAGAAAAGAATCTGTTAATATCATGTAATCTGATTTGACATATGAGCTATTGATTTTGAAAGTGGGACAAGTTTATTTTATGAAAAAAATTAGTTAAAGCTAAATCTTATTACAAATTATCATGAAATTAATGTTTTAAATCAATTCATAATAGGTATCTTTTAATATCAGTATGAATTTGTGACTAGTAATTTATTTGGTCAACGATATTTCAATTGCGCTGAACATTAGTAAACATTGGTAACATTAGTAAAACATTGTTTTATCATAATTCAGGTATTCACCATTTGACTTAATTGCACACTTATGCAAGTTGTAAATAAAATCATTTCTGATTACTTTTCAATGCGTATTTTTTAAAGTAAAGTGAAGAATTGTGGAGAATTTTATAAAAAATAAATTAGTATGGATCTTAATGATAATTACAACTTTGAAGTATTATGATCTTTAAATGAGAAAACTAGGCCTATTACTAAAGAAAAATATAAAGATACTAGCTGAAAACCCGCACTTTGCTACGGAGTACATTCAAATTAAATACAACAGTCAATGTATGCAATTAATGCCAAAAATATATCTTATATATATATTTCTTCTGTCCGTGTGTATGTAACTGAACTCCTCCTAAACGACTGGACTGATTTTTATGAAATATTGTGTGTGCAATTTAGTTGATTCGAGAATGGTTTAGATTCACAATTTGATCCGATAGAATATGTTTTTATATTTTTAATTAATTAATAAAAAGCCAACAATTTATAAGGGGATGCGTCCGGTAAATGGAAGCTGTTACACTTTGTGAAATCATCCCTCTAGATAATGGCGTCCACGTTAGGTTTACTTAGCAAACAGCGAGCGAAAAGATAAAATAAATAAAATCAAAAAGTTTCAAGTCATATATTAAACCAGAATAATAAATGAAAATAATAATCTTTCAAGTCAGATTTTATACTCTAAAATGGATCAGATCCAACGGCATATTCATACTCTCGACACGCG
The DNA here is from genome assembly GCA_907164885.2 of Dolomedes plantarius. Taxonomy (NCBI): domain Eukaryota; kingdom Metazoa; phylum Arthropoda; class Arachnida; order Araneae; family Dolomedidae; genus Dolomedes; species Dolomedes plantarius. The sequence continues at coordinate 113,464,345 of OU015502.1, forward strand.
ATGGAAAATTCGAATCAACCACGCTAAGTGACACGAGATCTTTTTTAATCGCTACTGCAATCCTCCTCGCCTATATATTTGTGTCTATTGAAGAGCTAAAGACTAAGCTTCTATCCTGCTAACTTATTTCTGACTAAAAACTCCTCTGAGATGTATAATCACCAGCCCACAACAACTTTCCAATAGCAAATATGTTTCACTTTACCCACTAGAACACCGTGTCATCGTGGGGCGTTCGGAAGGTCGCCAATTTGGAAAGTACCATGCTCTCCAAGCGGGTTCGAATCCAGAGTTGTAAAATCTTTGCTAGACCTGTTATTTCAGCTTTTTTTTAAGGCTTTTTTATTTCAGCTTTTATTTTATTATTTTTTTATTTTAATTTTTTAAAATTATTATTTTTATTTATTTTTATTTTTTTCAGCTTTTTTATGATGAAATACCGAATATAGCTGAAATCTGAGGAGTTTATTATACATTTATACATTTTTAATTGGGTTTTCATATTATTAATATGTATAACATTTCGTATGCTTTTTTTTCTATGTTATTTATACTGTGTTAATTTTTAAATTGATTTTGGTTAACAAACATTCTTAAAATCCCGGGCATCGCCGGGTACTTCAGCTAGAATTACAATGTTTGAACAGGACAACGTCTGTCGGGTCCGCTAGTATATATATATATATATATATATATATATATATATATATATATATATATATATATATGTATGTGTGTGTGTATACTAAATACGATGATCAATGTATACAATTGATGTAAAAAAAATATATATATATATTTATTAAAAAATCGTAAGAGATATTTTTATAGACAAAATAATGTAGAAGAAAATATTCAAATTAAATCTAATACGACATAAGATAATCTAATAGGACTAAAGAATATAGTACAGTTTGAGCAATATATCTTTTACTGTATTTAATATTTTTTTGGATAATGTCTAATCGTCTGCCGCATTAGCAAGGGAAAAATATGTTTTTGTCTATTTCATTGTTATGGATGTGACGATAAATTTATTTAAAGTACCAGAAAAAGAAATCACGTGATCAGCATTTCATAAATTAAATTCTAAAATTTAATCTTTAAAAATTCACCAAAAATCAGAAAAGGGAGGTAAAGATTTCATTTTAAAGGAATCTTTATGATCTTTCTCGTGATATAAATTTCATAACCCTCAAATTATTATTTTAAAAGCAAACTTAAAAAAAGTTACTAAAACAGCTTAAAAATTTAATTTGAAAAAATCTTAGAAGAATTTTTCAAAAATCTTTCTTAGTGCACCCCTACACTATAAGAAGAATCGCCATACAAAATTTCAGCCCTTTAGGTCCAGTGGTTCGGTCTGTGCATTGTATGTCAGTGAGTCAGTCAGTTACGGAACTGTTTTATATATATATATATATATATATAGTTGATGGATTTATTACATTACGTACCATCCATTTGTCAGAATGCTTTAAAAATCTTCACTCTAAATTAAGAAATATAATTATATATATATAACTTATTACGGAATATTTTTTCCCCTTTTTTCTATAAAATTTTATTTATTTATTTTTTATTGTAACTTTTCTAACCTCCTCAGTCCCAGCGACAACTTTGAATCATAAATTTCAAAATATTTCATATTAATTGGTTCTAAATGCATTGAAAAGTACTGAAAAAATGTTTAAAAAATTATCTAAATTTTTATTTGGGAGAAAATTAGTGTCTCCTGGAGGAGACATTGGGACAAAGTGACATACACCAAAATCATTCAACTCAGAATTATTAACTCAAAAAATCATTCATTAATCTGAATTTAATGAGTTATTCTTGCACAGTGTAAGATCTTTATCACAAAATACAAAATATATTTATGTATGATACTTTAATATTTAATTTTAAGGGGGGAAAATGCAAGTTAGCAACTTACTAATCTATACTACTCACTTTTCCTGAATAAAGTAAAAATTTATTTTATTATAAACTGTATAAACTACATAAAAGGCAGGAGAGTTTCAAAATATAAGATAAAATATTATATTTGTAGCATAAATTTTATAATTCATGAAATAAATTGAAGCATTGTCGATCTTGCATGCAAAGAACAGTTTTGCTTGCTGTGCACCTCATTCTTGCTGAGTTTGATTTACAGCCAGACATTCTGCAATGGTTTTTTTGTATACAGGTTTTTGAATTTCTGGAAGATGCAAATTTTTCCCTTCCTCAAATGATCTGATGGCAAAGGTACATTTGCATTGCTCTTCCTTTTTTGAGTTGTTGGTGGCTCACTTGGTCCATATTCCGATGTGTCATATTCTTCTGAACCATGAAAAAGGCATTCCTGAATTTTCACTCTGAATGCCAGGTAATCAAATCGGTTTTTGGTGCACTCAACTTTGCCTTGTATCTTCGGTACTCAATCCAGCTAGCAGCCATTGCAAAATCTATAAAGTGAATTATCAGTCTAATGGTCCATTTTTTTGTCCGGGCAGAAATTCTGTAATAACATATAATGCGATCAAGGAAATCAACTCCACACATATAGAAATTATAATTTTTTACTACGGAAGGGTGGTTGATAAAAACGTACTCCTTATCTTTTTTGGACCACCTTTTGCATGTATCTTGAGGGTGTTTCCCATGCACAGAAGAAGCAAACATGACAGGTTTGTTGCCGTACCATTGTACAACACAGACTTGCCCATCATTTCTAACTTTTTTATCAATTGAGCCTCGACCCAGTCTTTTCATTTCAGCGTCTGTTTTGAAATTAACTTTGGAAGGTATATTGTTCTTTCCTAATGCTTCTGTTCCTTGGCAAACAGTTTTGTAAGGAAGAATATCCAATAAAGGAACTCACGTAAAATATCTGTCCATATACAAATTACATCCTGGGGGTAAGTTCTCTGAAAGTCTCAAAATTACTTTGCCTCCAGTATCTAATTCCTTCGCATCAACATTTGTCGAATTACTAATTATCTTGTCCCCAGTTCCTTGATAAATAAAGAAATCTAAAGGAAGACCATCAGGTGGAGTAGCCACAAGGCTTCATCACTTTGTACTATTTACTTTTTGTCAGAACAAAAGTTATTTTTATCTTTATGTAAGTATAAAAAAATCACAGTACTGCTATTTTTAACTTTAACAATAGATAATATATTGATTCTACTTATAATCAACAAGAAAAACATGTCTAATTAACTATTATAATCTGTGCTAAGTTGAAAGCTATTCCCTGATTTTAGTTTCAAATCAAGTGATTTTGATAGCAATTGACCCAATGTCTCCTAGAGGCGACACCAAATTAATATTGTTATACATCAAAAGTAGGGAGATTTGAATATATAATTAATAATTCCATATTAAAGAACCATGTTTAAGGTATTCAACAACATGTTTCATAAATTTCCATGATACAAATAATAAGAAATATGATCACTTACTCATGTGCATGTGTGTAATTTTCTTTCTTTCAGAAAAAGCCATTTTCATTTGACCCTAAACAAGCTAGGAATATAAATCTAGCAATAAAAAGCATTTTTTTCATTAATGCCATCTACTAACAAGAAAAGTAACTAATTCCAGGTAACATTGAAGCATTTTATTTCACTTGGCATTTTTTAAAAGTGTTGTTTAGTGTCTCCTACAGGCGACACCAGGACTGAGGAGGCTAAAGAATGAAATATTGAAATAAAATAAATAAATAAATAAAATATTCAATTTTTTTATCATAATTATATTCCATTCAAAGAAAATCAATGCTTTTGAAAGTGAGACAAGTCTATTGGTGTATACCAAAATCATGATTTTTTTCAGCTAACATGGATAACCATTATTGCATATTAAATTTACATGAAATACGACCATAAAAAATATAAACTAGGTCTATTACTGCTTACGAATATTTTTAAACTCATTCAAATGCGAACTATTAAATATCTAGTAATAGCATAAAATAGACTTGCCCCACTTTCAAAATCAATGGCTCATATATTGCAATCTTATAATAGCTATACCTGTTTAAGCTGTTTGTCTAAATTTTATTTTTTTGAAATTATTCTTGCTCTGTTCCAGGCATAATTTATACATTCAACATTGACATATCTCATAAAATGCAAAAATTAGCTAATGAAAAAAATATAATCATAAAACCTTTCAATGTGATATATCACCTTATTGATGATATGAAGAAAGAAATCAGTAGTCGACTACCAATGGTACAAGAAGAAGATATTATTGGTAATTATTATTTTTTTAATAATACTCAATTAGTATAACTTTGGAAACACAGTTCTTTAAAATTTTATTTTTGTCCAGGTGATGGCCGAATGGCTAGAGTGCTGATAATCGGTTTAGATACCATGGGTTCGAGTCCCGCTATTGGCATGGATGTTTGTAGCTGTTTGGAATCGGCTTTAAACTGTAGGTCCTGGTCTAATTGGCCCTCGTGTAGCAAAAAGTTGACTATAGCGCTCCAAACCAAACCTTTAAAATTTAATCAAAGAAAATTTTTCTATCGAATACAAATATATATACCTTATCTCTCTATTCTAAAAAAAAAGTAACTAGCATTGCTGCCGTCAAAAGCTTGTCACACTATCTCATCCGAAACCGCTGGGGGTATGGGGTCGAGACCGATACCAATAGATGCAGAAAAATGCGGGGAAGAAAGTAAGACATGTCTCATCTTTGTCGGACTTTAAGTTTTTTTTTTTTTTTTTATGTTTTGTGGAAAAATATTGACTTTTTCATGTTCAGATTCCGATAACTCGCCAAAAATTAATCGTAGAATTTTGATCTTTTTACAATCTAAGACTACAGACATTTCTCCTTCAAACAAGACCTCATTTGTTTAAAAATAATTTAAAACAGACTAATATTTTCATCAAAATATTAAACCCACTTTTTCGAGAAATATCGTCACATATGTGGATGTAATATCGATGCTCCTCGAGTTTTTATCTTACAAAGAAAATATTTACATCATCTGGAAGATCATATAAACCTCATTTCAAGTCTCTATCTTAAAATTTTGATTTTTAATTGAATTTTAAAGCTGAAACAACGATTCCTCTTCGCAGTGATTCCCCTTCAACAGTAAATGGATGGAAGCTGTTGCATTGCCCGAGAATCACCCCTATGTATCTCGCTATTAGCAACTTATTCCTTCAACATGCTGTGCCATGATTGGCGCTGTGCTTGAGCGCACTGCTCGTATGCGATAGTCCCCGGTTCGAACCCGGTGGACACTCATTTTTCTAATTATTCTAAATATTTGACTTTCATTCTTTTAATTCTTATTATATTTTTTATTTTACTTATCTGAATAGGGCTTAATTTTTATATTTTTATTTTACTGCTGAGCACATATTTTCTGATGTACATATCTTGCTACTGGAGGTAAAGTCGTAAGACCATGGCACTCCAACAAACTCAATATACCTTGACCTTGACCCTAACAAAAGAGCGAGCCTAGGGGTGAAGCCCCTAGTACTAGAAATTTTTCCAACTGAAATAATTACTGTTTTAAACTGATTTTGCTTTTAACTCTATCACAAGCTAAAGTCATAGAAATCTATATCTAATACTTGTATTACAAGTTGATATGAAAAGTTTATATTTGAAAAGCACATTTTGCATTCAATTTTATTACTTTAAAAATTTAATGTAATAAATATTATTTTATGTGTAGGGTAAATTTTAAGATATCAGTAAAGTTCTAAAAAATTCAGGTAGTTAAGGAATTGTTTTGAAAAATATAAAACTACATCATTGACTCATTCTTCTACATTTATATTTGATACATTAATATGAGAATCTAATTTTTTTTTCAGTTTAACAAGGAAAATAATTACATTTTAATTTACTAGGCAAATGCTGAGTTGCTAAGCTGATTGCTAAAATATCTCTAATGATGCATAATTCAGCTTTTCCTTTTGAAAATATGTAGAACATACCTTGCATTCAGCTAACGGTATAACAACATGAATAATAGTTATTTTTCTGCTGAAATAGCTGTGCTAATTTTTTTTCCCTTAGAAAAGGAGAGAATATATTTGTAAATGTCATAATAGATAATTCATAGCATAAACTATTCATTTATAAATACTGCATTAATGTTCTATGCTTACAAATAATTTTTTCTTGAAGGACAAGCTACTGTTCTACAGCAGTTTTTGGTAAGTGAAGGAAAAAGGAAAATTCCAGTCGCTGGCTGTAAATGCACCAAAGGCACGCTGAAAAGGAGTTCCCTGTGTAAAGTTATACGATCTGAAAAAGTACTGTATAATGGTATGATCATCTGATTACTCAATTTTTATTTATCTTTTCTGATTATTTTATTTACAACTATCATTCATGTCTAAGTTCAAAGTACAGTATATATTGTAAACTTATTTGTTTTTAAAGAGAAAAAGCTATAAGAAAAAGGTGTTGATTAGGTGAAAAAAAGGTGCATAAAATAAAAAAAAATCCTAAAATATTTCTTTAAGCTTTTTATATCCATACAACTCAATTAGTACCCAAGAGGCAATAACAAGGAGTAGCAATATATATCTATGTAATATACCCATTACATCATGTCCTTAAATTATAACCTGAAAGGGAAAACTAGCTCATATTTACATGGCTGGAGCTAGACTCAGCCTTAAAGGAATAAAAATTTAATTTGGAAGCAGTCAGGCTGAATTGTTTATTAGAGTGACAAAAGTACATCCGTTCATTTCAGAAGAACTGCTTGGAATAATATCACCCTTCAACATTAAATGCGAGAGGGTGAATAAAAAACATGTGGCTATTATTTGTAGGGGCTCGTAATGCTAACCTACTCCTGAATTCCATGCACGTGTAGAAATGCAAAGGCATGTGATTCATGGGAAGTTCTGTGGCTAAAGCGATAAATTAATATTACTGGGGATTGGATTTAGGAAAAGGAGTTTAAATGCTAGAATGGAGGGCATAATATTTAATATATTACGTATTATATTTTTTTCCTGCATTGAGGGAAAGTCCAGTGACCTTAATTTTCCACAGACAGCCCATTAGAGATGAGCTGTATTATAAAAATTTGCAACTGAAAAGTGCTTGTATTGAAGAGAAAAACACATTAAAAGGTGGTTGAAATCCATAAGTTCCCCAAAAGAATAAAGGGACAATCAGAAGAAGATGCAACATTGATGCAATGTAGCTGTCCACGGAAAAAGTCATGTGATGTCACTATTCCAAAATTTCCAACAGGCAAAGCAGCAGTTCACTCTGTTTTGCCTGTCTTACCTATGACCTTGTAGTTTATATATATTGCCTCCTTGAATTTTCTGTCTACCTCAGCACAAGCTCGAGGATAAGGTAAAGAGTGCACAGGTTGTGGTAACTTACAACATTGTTTATCAAGATAATCAGCTTGCTTATTACCTGGTATACTATAGTGTCTGCGTATCCATTGATATGTAATGTTCCAAGGTAGCTGTTGACGCCAATGGCTATGTTGGCAATCGCCAAACGCGCCTTTGAAATAATACAAATATAGGTATCATAGATTTTATTTCTTATGTTGGCATCGTAAACTAAAAGATATTAGAATTTGTTTGAAATCGTTTGTTCCATAAAAAAGTTTGTTTCGCTCGAACATCGTATGGTCGATGTTTCATGTATTGATTTTGTTCATACATTAGTAATTCGTTTAAGTAAATAAAACTATTAATTCGTGTGTCGTATGGTCGACAATGGTTTTAATATAATTAGTCTACAGTCCATTCGAATACAACAAATTTAGGACCAGTGCAACGTATGACATTTGGCTCATATAGTTGAACTTTTTTATACAACAAACGATTTCAAACAAATTCTAATATCTTTTAGTTTACGATGCCAACATAAGAAATAAAATCTGTGATACCTATATTTGTATTATTTCAAAGGCGCGTTTGGCGATTGCCAACATAGCCATTGGCGTCAACATTCTCCCCAGGTTGAAATATTATATTTCAAAATACATTAAAATACAGTTATTACAATTGAATACATAAAATGAACAATATATTACAAAACAATTTTGGCTTAAACAGGTTCTAAATGAATACAGATAACTTAAAATGTAAATAATGTTATCAATAATACACGAATATACAAATTAAATATAAATTCAAAACATAAACGAACTAAAAATTTACATATTTTGATTAGGTAATACACATAACTTTCTAATACTACGTTTATATATACCGTGGTTTGTTTTCACCACAGCTACTCTAATTCTATTATCGGATCCTGGTATCACTTCTTGAATACGTCCAATCAACCATTTACATGGTGGCAAGTGATCTTCTTTAACTAAAACCATTAGACCAGGTTGTAAATTTTGTCTTTCAACATGCCATTTGGTGCGATTTTGTAAATGATTTAAATAACTAATCTGCCATTTTTTCCATATGGCTTGAACAATTTTGGTGGTTTTTTGCCAATTTGTTAATAAATTGTCTGGTTTGTTCACTATTAGTGGTTCAGGGATTGTATTCAAAATGCGTCCTATCAAAAAATGTGATGGAGTTAAAACATCTAAATTATCCACATCTGAGCTCATCGGAATTAACGGTCTGCTGTTTAAGATGCCTTCGATCTGAATTGTAATAGTCTGGAATTCTTCCAAGGTCAGCTTTCGATCACCAATAGTTCGTCTAAGATGGTATTTAAATGATTTGACACTGGCTTCCCAAAGTCCACCGAAATTCGGGGCTTTGGGAGGAATAAAATTCCAGGCAATGCCTTCTGAGGCTAAATAACAAGCTAAATTTTCCTCTGGCTTTTTAACAAGTTTGTACAATCGTTTTAATTCTAAATGCGCGCCTACGAAATTGGTGGCATTATCCGTGAACAGAGATGAACTTTTACCACGTCTAGAGAAAAATCTTTTTAGCGCCGCGATTAGCGCTTCTGAGGTTAAATCTGTGACAGTCTCTAAATGTACCGCCTTTGTCACAAAGCAGACAAATATAGCTATGTATACTTTGTGGTATACACCCTTTCTTTGTCCTTTAAACTTTACATAAAAGGGTCCACAAAAATCTATTCCTGTGGCATTAAAGGGGGAACTCGGGTTTATTCTTTCCGGAGGGAGATTGCCCATAAGCTGACTTTCCGTAACAGGTTTTTGTTTAAAACATGTAACACAATTGTGGACAATTTGTTGAGCGATACTTCTGCCGTTTAATGGCCAGTATTCTTGGCGTACTAAATGCAATAAATTCTGTGCTCCTACATGCAGATATTTCCTATGGTAGTAATTCATCAAAATTTTTGTAAATTTGTGGTTCGCAGGAAGTAAAATGGGATGTTTTGCATTAAAATTTAAATTCGATTTTTCTAACCGTCCTCCAACTCTTAGAATTCCATTGGAATCTAAAAAGGGTTGGAGGTCCTTTACCTTCCCTTTTATAACCCTTTTACCAGCTAAGAGAGCAGATATCTCCATTTTAAATTCATTTGCCTGTATTTGCCGAATGATAAATTCTGTCGCTGTTTTCTGCTCCTGGGGTAACAGGGGGCCTCTGTACCTGTCCTCTGGTTTGCTTCTAGTATTTTTCAAAAATCTGAAAATAAAACTAAAAATATATACAATTTTAGAAAAACTATTTGATCTGTCTAAAACTCTATTTAACAAATCACTTTCTAAAGTCAATACAAAAGTCAATGAAGGGACCGGCAATTTCTGCAATTCTGGAACCTCCACAGCTGTTGGGCAGGGATTATCCTTTAACGACGAAAAGTCATTCAAAAGGAAAGTGGGACCATCCCACCACAGTTTGCTATCTCGAAGAGTTTCAGGATCAACACCTCTAGAAATTATGTCAGCTGGATTTTCTTCTGAAGTTACATGGTGCCATTGATGAGTCGAAGACAGTTCTTGAATAACTGCGACCCGATTCGCTACAAATGTTTTCAAAGTATGTGGTTCGTGTTGAATCCACGCAAGTACTATTGTCGAATCAGTCCAGAAATGAACGCTATTCACAGATATTTTTAACGATGATAGCACTCGGTTCACTAATTTTACTAGTAATACTGCTGCACAAAGTTCTAGTCTTGGAATTGTTGTACGCTTCAGAGGCGAGACTCTTGACTTGCTGCAGAGTAACTTCACCGAGACTTCCGATGATGTGCCAGTGGCTTTGATATAAACTACCGCTCCATAGGCCTTTTCAGAGGCGTCCGAAAATCCGTGTATTTCTAGCTGACAAATACTATCATTCAAAATATAGCGATCGACATCAATACTTTCAACTACTTTGAGGTTTTTTACAAAAGTTTTCCATTCTTGAGCTTCTTTAGCTGAGAGTGGCTCGTCCCAGTCAATCTTTAAAAGCCATAATTTTTGAATAAATATCTTTGCTCGAACTATAATTGGTCCTAAAAGTCCTAAAGGGTCGAATAATCTAGAAATATGAGATAATATTGATCTCTTAGTGCACTTTGATGAATATATTGAGGGAGAAACAAAAAATTTAAATTTATCAATTTTTGGATTCCAAATGAGACCTAGTGTCTTTACTGTTTCTCTTGATTGATCAAAATGATATTCTTGATCTTCAAACGGCACTGATTTTAACAGTTCTCTTTCGTTAGAGGACCATTTACAAAGTTTCATTCCACCAGCTTGTAACATTTGTATCAACTGGTTTTGTAACTCCTTAGCACTACTTAAATCATTGCTACCTGTGACTAAGTCATCCATGAAGAAATCAGAGAGAGTCACAGCTGAAGCAAGAGGAAAATTATCTTTCTCTTCTACTGCAAGTTGTCTCAAAGCTCTTACTGCTAGAAATGGAGCTGAGACTGTGCCATATGTCACAGTTTTAAGTCTATATTCTTGAAAAGACTCTTCAGGAGAATTACGCCAAACTATTCTTTGTAAATCTGAATCATTATTCGTAACTAAAATTTGTCTATACATTTTAGAAATATCAGCTGTCAGAGCATATTTATGTAATCTAAATCTTGATGTTATGTCGAAAATATCATCTTGCAACTTTGGGCCTACCATTAGTGTTTGATTTAGAGAAATGCCTGTTGATGTCTTAGCCGAGGCATCAAATACTACCCTCAATGCAGTTGTCGAACTATCCTTCAAAACAAAATGATGCAGAAGGTAGTTTGTTTTACCCAACACTTCATTTCTCTCGTAATGTGGAACAAGCTCCATATGACCTAATTTTAAATAAGCGTCCATGAATTCCTTATACATGGTTCTACAATTAGGCAAGCGTTCTAATCGTTTTTCTGTACTTAGAAAACGCTTAATAGCCATATCCTTTGAATATCCCAAAGATTTAGTACACTCTTTGAAAGGTAATTTTACACAAAATCTACCCGATACTCTAGTATAATGTTTTACAAAATGATCTTCACATTGAATTTCTTCCGGTGTTAAAGAACTAACTGAATTCACTTCTTCCAGTTCCCAAAATTTTTTTAAGTTTTCTTCAATATATTCTGAAGGCTTCAATAATCCACAGAATTGCGTGTTTACAGAACTAACTACTGTTCCACTAGCTACATAACCGAATACAGTTTCTTGCAATAAAATACCATGTGAAGGTAAACGAAATTGTCCTGACCTTAAAATTTCAAAAAAATACTCTGCTCCGATAAGCAAGTCAATTTTGGCTGGATTTGTGAATCCTTCATGTGCCAGTTCAATATGCGACGGTAAATTCAAGTCATTTATGTTTATTGGGATAGTCGTAGTAATGTCTGTAATATTAGGTACAATTAAACATTCCATACTGGCAGAAAAATTCCTGTTCTTATTTGCAACTTCTATAACTACACTTTTATTTACAGTGACTGATGTATTATTTAATGTTGATACGGGAGCGTATATTCTTTCAGCTCTTAAACCCAATTTTTGCAAAAATCTATAAGATAAAAATTGAGCACTTGATCCATTATCCAAAAGGCAAATGGCAGGAATAAATTCCCCTAACATATTTTTCACATAAACCCGTGCTGTTTGAAGAAGAATATTTTTCCTTTGAGAGATTAAACAGCTTGAAACTGCTTTAGCTTCGACTGCTAAATTATGTTGTGGTTTCTCATTTTCGTTTGGGATAAATAAATTTGACGACTCAATTGGCGTGTCAATTGGCGCGTCAATTGGCGCCGTCGACAGACTGTCTACTCTTTCTCTATGAAGTAGTAGTTAGCTTTGCATACATTGCACACGTACTTCGAATTGCAATTTACAACTTTATGTTGCGCACTGAAGCAATTAATACACAAATTATGTTTTTTTACAAAGTCAAATCTTTGCAACGAATTTAGTTTTAAAAATGCAGAACACTTAAATATGTAATGATTAAGAGATTTACAGCAAGCACATACTTTATTGTATGATTTCACCATAAGTGATTTCGGTTTTTGGTATTTATCAAAAACTTTCAATTTTGAAGAGACACTACATGATAAATTATCCAACATTTGGCATCTTTTTTCCAAAAATGCAATTAAATCATCCAACTTCGGAACTTCCGTGGAAGTTATATTTAGCTCGTATTGCTTTCTTGATTCTTTATCGAGTTTAGCCAAAATTATATTTAATAACACAACATCAGATAATTTATTTATTTCAAGATCCATTGTATTTAGTGCTCTTAAATTTTTGTTAACTATATCTATCAAACTTCGCAGTTCCTTAGAAGATTCATAAGTTATTTTATCAAATTCTAGTATTTGCTTAACATATACATCAACTAACACGCGTTCGTTTGAATATCTTTCATTTAAAGCTGCGAAAAGCGTTTTAAATGTATCATTAACAGTTTGTAAATTCTTGGCTTCGCCGACTAAAGCCGAATGTAAATACTGTAATTTTTGAGTTTCATCTAAATGAGAATTATTGGTAATAATATTATCAAATTGCAGCTTAAAACAACTATATTCTTCTATTTTTCCCGAAAATTTAGGAATTACAATTTCGGGAAGTCGAATATTAACGCTATTATTTACATCTTTATTACCATTTGAAATAAATGAGCTATTTTGACAGGTAATCAAACTATTAATTTTTACCTGTAATGCTTCGATGCGAAATTCCATATCCAAAAATTCTTCTTCAATATCCGATATACCTTCTTCGGGATCAACTTTCTCGAAAAACTGTATTCGAATGTAATCCAAACTTGATTGATACTTCAATAAATTTTCTAATTTTATTTTTGACTCAGCAGCTAAAATATCCGATGGGGCTTTTACCTCCTTTTCTTTTAAGTATGTCTCTATTTTAGTAATCTGAGCCTTCAATGTCGATTTTTGTCGATTTAGAACAATGAGTGCCATTTTTTCTCCGGCTACGTGGACCAACTATATGAGCCAAATGTCATACGTTGCACTGGTCCTAAATTTGTTGTATTCGAATGGACTGTAGACTAATTATATTAAAACCATTGTCGACCATACGACACACGAATTAATAGTTTTATTTACTTAAACGAATTACTAATGTATGAACAAAATCAATACATGAAACATCGACCATACGATGTTCGAGCGAAACAAACTTTTTTATGGAACAAACGATTTCAAACAAATTCTAATATCTTTTAGTTTACGATGCCAACATAAGAAATAAAATCTATGATACCTATATTTGTATTATTTCAAAGGCGCGTTTGGCGATTGCCAACATAGCCATTGGCGTCAACAGTAGCAATAATATGAGAATCTGATATCTTGTTTATCTTTTTTGCTAACATAGGGGAGATGGATTAACTAACTTAAGGTGGGAGCAAAAAGTTTTATTTATCCTCATTAAGAAAAGTAAGGGCAAATGAAATTTCTTTGCTCTCATCTCAAGTACTAAACTTAATTATATATTTGTTTGCAACTTAACTTTCAACCCAAACTTGCCACAACTTTCAACAATTTCTTCTTCTAAGAAATTCATAAAAGATTTGAAATAAGTGAAACTAATTTGCAATATTAACTAAGTTTTTTACTTTAGTTTTGCATAGTTTTTTATTATTTAAAGGAACTCTTTACTAAAATGCTTCAATTACTAAGTTTTGATCATCACAGGAACTAAAATTAGTTCTTTTGACATATTTATATACCTCATAAAGAATTTGACTTATGTGTTATATTATCAGGAAACTGCCATGATTTACTAAAATTTCCTTTCCCATATTGTAAAATTTTTCTTTACATGCAGATGTACATAAAAGGTAGACTGGAAGCAAATATAGGAGATATTTGTTTGTATACATGTAGAAAATTTCAATGTTCCAGGTTAAACATTCTGGGAAATGTATTGATTTATTGGAAAAAGACATTAATTTTAGCTGATTTAATGATCAAGATATAGGACTGTGGAACTTTTTTCAGTATTAATAGAAAAATAATTAATAATTGAATAAAAATAAAAATTTTCTTTCTTATCAAATGAGCAAGTTTTTAATAATTTCAAAAAGTATTCATGAATATAATGAAAACTTAAAACATTAGCCCATTTACTGCTTGCCTTTTACAAAACACAGTATAATTTTTTTTTTTTTTTATTCAGTGTGGCAGGCACTTATCCTAAGAACATTACCCTATATAAACCATGAGTTTTATTGATTACTTTATTATGGGAGAACCATATATATATCAGTGGTTCTCTATCTGGGTGATGTGCCCCCCTGAGTGATATTCACATGGGTGCAAGGGTCACAGATGGTTAGCAAAAACTATGAGTATAATGTGTTTTACTAGCATTACTTACCTTTATTAGGCCTCAGGGGGAGCGTAGGATATGATGATCATCCAGGGGGGGGGGGGTGATAGATTAAATGGTTGAGAATCACTTAACCTTTAGCTTATGGGGCCCATTTTTTCTGATTCCCACATTAGAACGGAAATTTCATACCCCTATGTAAGAACGGCCATTAAAGGGTTTTATTCTCTCTCTCTCTCTCTCTATATATATATATATATATATATATTCATTCTTGGGATACATGCAATCCCACCCCGTAAGGAAAAGATTAATCAGATAAATCAACAATGCTCCAAAAGAGAGGACAGCACAGGAAAGTCCATTCCATATCCAGGATTCAAACTCAAGCCTACATAGTGGATGTTTGCAACTGTAACTGCTGTACAATGTTGGCAACAAATCTAAATTATCTTGTAACTAAACATTGAAATTATGAATGAAGAAAAAATACATGAAATGATACTTTTCTTTTTTGGGATAGTAAAAAATTAAATAATCTAAAAATACATTTCATTCTAGGATATCCATCTCTTTTTCTGTAAAATGCATGAGAATTAATTTGTTTTATTCCATATATTTTTATGATATAATTAAACTTTATAAGTATGATAGTATTTATTTTTGGTACATTATTATAGGTCCAATTACATCACTGAAGCATGAAAAATCTGATGTTGAAAGTATAAAGAAAGATGTGGAATGTGGTCTGACGATTGAAAACCCAGAAATCACTTTTATACCTGGTGATATAGTAATATGTTATGATCCAAAATCTGTTTCACAGGTTACAGACTGGAATCCAGGATTTTAATGATCGTGTAATTTATTTGTAAATAATAAATTAATAGTTAATTTTTATGAATGAAGTTTTTATTTCTTTGAACCACATTAAACTTTCTTATCCCAGATAATAGGTTGTCTATGATATTTGAATACATCTGCAGACTTTTTTTTAACTATCTTTGAATTTTAAATAGTTACTTCCATTTGCCTGGGTGGCTAAACATTAGAAGCTGTTTTGAATCATTTTTATTTTAATGCGGAGGCACTTACCCCGAGACATTTGCACAAATAACAGTGGAAAAGGATGACTGATTTTTATCTGGGAGCACCATAGAAGTGTGTCAACATTACTCTCTGGTGCCACCTCAATTCTGAGAGATCATCCATACCTAAGGGCGATATATGGGGGCTCATACCTTCTCCCATCCTTCTGACCACACGGAAGGACTTTCTTGTATATGGATTTAATGTACTTATATCCAGCCTAGACAAAAAAGGCTTGTAATGGTGCTCATTGGCATTCAAACTGAGCACCATTTGTTCAAATCCTAATCAGTTACCACTAGACTGTCTTGGGCCTATCAGTGCTATTTAAAATAGTGGAATTAAATTTCCAAATTGAAGCATTACGGCAGGATCATTTAATCATCTATCTACTGATTAATTGTTACAATCTAGAAAAGTTTTGACTTGAAAGGTTTTTTTTAACGATTAATCATAATCTTTCTCTAATCATCATTGTAATAGAACCCAAAGAGAGACTGACTTTTGGGCTGTTATATAGTTAATCTTAAAATGTACTAAGATAGTGATTCTGAGTACTCAGTGGCAGATCATCACACAAGTGCAAGAAAAATGCATTTATGGCTTAATTTAGCAGCTTCAAAAAGAGATATATTCTGCAATTTTTCAAAAAATTTATTTGAGCACATTATTCAGTATTTAGAACAAAGGGGCTTCAAACTAAGGTTGCACTTGGGGCCCTGCAAGTGCTTGATCTGCCACTGTGAGTATAAAAAATACTAAGCTAGGGAGAATATTAGGTTGTGATTTGATTAATGAATCATGATCTCAGTGCATGGATAAAAAAAAAAGACTTAAATAATTTTATTTATAAAGAACTAGCTGAATGCCCATGCTTCGCTACGGAGTACATTCAAATTAAATACAATGGTCAATGTATGCAATTAATGCCAAAAAAAATCTATATATTTATAATAAATACAATGGTCAATGTATGCAATTAATGCCAAAAAAAATCATAGTGGATATTTTTATAGACAAAATAATGTAGAAGAAAATATTCAAATTAAATCTAATGGAACATACTAAAGAATATAGTACAGTTTGAGGAACATATCTTTTACTGTATTTTAATTTTTTGTCAATTTATTTCGCTGTTATGCACGTGATGATAAATTAATTTAAAGTACCATAAAAAGAAATCACGTGATCAGCATTTAATAAATTAAATACTAAAAATTAATCTTCAAAAATTAGAAAATGGAAGTACAGATTTGAAAAAGATTTCGTTTTAAAGGAATTTTTATGATCTTTCTCGTGATATAAATTTTATAACCCTCAGATTATTATTTTATATGCAAACATAAAAAAAGTTACAAAACCATCTTAAAGATTTAATTTTAAAAAATCTAAGAAGAATTTTTCAAAAATCTTTCTTAGTGCACCCCCGCACTATAAGAAGAATCACCATGCAAAATTTCAGCCCTTTAGGTCCAGCAGTTTGGTTTGTGCATTATATGTCAGTCAGTCAGTCAGTTACGGAACTGTTTTATATATATATATATATATATATTGAAAATCAGTATTTTTGTGATCAACAAATAATTAAAGGGTAATATAATTTTAAATTATTACAAATTATGTAATAACTTATTAATAAATTAAATCTGCATTGTAAATATAAAATTTAGCTTTGAACTTATTTAGCAAAATGATAAGATAGCTCATTCCAGATTTCTTTTCAGCTTCTTCAGACTATTCTGAGCTCTATAAAAGATTTATTAGGCAATAATTTGTGCAACTGACGACTCTCTCAGACCAATACAAAAATGTTTAGGTATTACCTTCTGCACTAGTGTGCAAAACATTTAAAAGCTAAAAAATGTTAATACTTATATTTCATATCAGTTTTATTTTATTTATTTATTGTGGGCATGGGAAAATGGATAAATTTAATGCATAAGCTATAAGTTTAAACTCTTTAATCATTTAAAAGTATTCATAACAATATAAACAAATGAGTATTTTCACCTATAATCTGTACAACAAAATGTAATTCCTTAACTTTCATAAAAGAGAATTTTTGTTTCCAAATAAAATATATTACATGTAAACTTTTGGGATAAGTTGTTAAGTTTCTTATAATTAGAAATAAGTCTAACAGCTTTTTCTATCCCTAATCTATGAGGGTGGATCAAATATAAATGAGACTTTATCCACAATTCCTTATTTAGTCAAAATACAAAGAAATATACTCATTTTTCTACATAACTTCCATCAACATCTGTGTACTTCCACCCATGCAGTTCTTTGATTCCCCTGTTATAAAAAGAAGTAGGACATGTAAGAAGCTAACTGCACACAAATTCTATCTCTTCATCAGCTGAAAATCTTTCTACTCCTAACACTTATTTCAGGGGCCCAAACAAATGGCATTCTGAAGGTGATAATCTGGACTGTAAGGGGATTGTTGAAATGTACTCCAGTGTAGTTTCAGTAATTTCTGTTGCTTCATAGCAGCAGTGTGAGGCCTAGCATTGTCCTGGAAAGGCAACACATTGCAGATCAGAATGTCACACCTTTAGCATTGATAGGTTGCTTTAATTTTTAAGAACCTATCATGCAATGACTTTTTGAAGTTTCAACTTATTCTTTAACATGGTTTATACACCTTCATAGTTTATCTTGTTTTCAGTAATGTCATAAACTGTTGTACATCAGTTGTCGACAATGAGGTTATGAATTTGTTCAATTTTCTCAACCATAACACTGGTTCTTGGTCAATGAGTATGACACAAATTTTTGACTTCTTGGTCATCACAAAATATTTTGTGCCATTTGCATATTTGTAACTTTCATAGCATATCATTGCCGAACTGTGCCAGTAATCTACATAAAATTTCAATGGGTTTAACATTTTTATTTTTTTTTTAATTTTACAATAATGCATTGTGCAACTGCAGGAGGTACCTTACGCTCACTCATTATTGCTACTAAACAAACAGGCATCTGAATATCTGACAGATGCTAAATGATTCTGGACACAATAGATGCCTTTTCATGTCGACATAAGTTTTTAAATAGTCTGCTGCTATTACAAAAGTGTCATTTATATTTCATTGACCTACATATATTATTGAGGGAATAAGTTTTAAAGGATTTTCTTTGCATTAATGTGATGGTTAAACTGTTAGGAAAAATCGAGTGAATTTCTGAACAATTCTAATAAATTGCTAACAAAATTCTCAATTTCCCAGGCTTCCTCTTTCTCATTATCACTAACGCACTGCTTTCACTTCAGTTAATAATTCATCAATACAATTTTTTTTTAATCAAAGGGAACATTTTGAAACAAAATTCTGTTTATTTTATTTATTTATTTTCTTGGTAAACTGTAAACCAAATTTATCTCCCAGTCAGCAAGTGTACTTATTAAATCTGTGAAGTAAACTAAGAACATTTTTTTGTTACTGTCTATTAAAAAAGCAATTGAACCATTTATCTTTTGAATACTATCCCAATTTTAAGTGGAGAAAGGAGTACAGAAGTTTCTCAAAAATTAAAACTTAAGATGCAAGATGGGCATTGTTACTAATTAAATGGGGGAAGATGATATCTCTCTCTCCTATAGAGCTTCAGAATTTTTATTTGAAATATCAAATGCAATATAAAGGGAAGTTATATTGATGAAATTATTTTAATATTAATTATAATACAAGTTTGATTTTTATTTTGGTTCAAATTATCTAGATGTTTTGATTATTTGAGCATTTGAACTGTTTGAATTATTTGTATATATTAATATACACTGCAGAATACATAACAGATTTTAAAGCAGAAAGCTATTTTTTTCAACATAGCATAGCGGATTTCATACACTGTTCACACTCAAACAGCAGATTTTTTCCTGATTTTTCAGTTTTAGCAGATGATTTATTTGACTTGATCAAATGTAGAACTCTGTAAATTTATACTGGTGACTGACAAAGTACAATCATTCAGCTTACTGTGGAAAGAACCATCATCTGTCATGAATTGTGGTACAAAATTTAGCAAGCTTGAAAATGACAAAATGTATAGAGCATGACCAATCAGGCAGAACCAATTGCAGATAAATACAACTCCAACATACCAGGCAGCCTTGAATCTTATGTTTTGCCCTAGCTAAGGGCTCCACAATGAAAAATAAATTATTACAGAATGAATACATAATATATGAATTACAGAATGAATACATAATATATGAATTACAAAATGAATACAAAATATATGAATTACAGAATGAATACAGAATATATGAATTACAGAATGAATACAGAATATATGAATTACAGTATAAATTATAATGGGCTAAGATTTTGTATATGTGTTCCATTCTTGCCAAGATGATTCTGCGGCGCGGCTTCCTTGCGGCACGGCTTGATCTACTCCCTTCGGGAGAGCCGCCTCGATGAGCTATGTCACCAGGGTTGCCGCAATAGTAAGCCGGCTGGTTCAGAAGGGTCCAGTGTCAGTACACGGATTTTTTACTGCTGTTTAGGTGACCAATTCAGTTCTTTGATTTTTGTTCCGAGTTTTTGCATGTGTTCTTGGTAATTGTACGATTTTTTAATCGGATTTTCTTTAGTTTGTATATTTTACCTGAGCAATATAGAATATTTATACACTTATATATATACTATAATATATATTTATATTAAATTGAAATATATTGCTTAAATTTTGTTCTTTGATTTTTGTTCCGATCTTTTGCACGTGTTCTTGGTAATTGTACAATTTTTTAATAAGATTTTCTTAAGTTTGTATATTTTATTTTACATAGCATATATTTATACATACCATATTTATGTATAAAGTATAATATATAAAGTATAATATAGTAATATATAATATATTTATATTAAATTGAAATAGATGGAATTAGATTGTTAAATTTGAATTTTTTTAAACTTTATTTGAAGTGATTAGGTTTGTCAGTTGGATATTATTTTATTTAATGTAAGTTTAATAACGTAACTTTAATAATGTAACTTTAAGAACAACGTTTTTCAATAATAAACATCGATTTTATATTTAAAAATCACCACCAGATAATTTACAAATAAGTTTTATTTGTTTATAAATTTCTTTATACATTTATTTTATTGAAAAAGGTTAATTAAATAAGCTGTGATGCGATAAGTGACGAGTAGCGTTAAGGGCGGGGTTTAAGAACCAGTCCTACCCACTTGAACTGGGGTAAACAAAAGCAGTGCCAAGTTTGGCATTGAAAATTAGCTTGGTGAGCTTGGAACACATATAAGGAAGCTGTTCCTTATAATGACAAATTAAACATATATGTATATAATAAAGGTAAGAAAAGAAGCAAATAAAAGAAATCTTAGTAGGAATCTTTCAAGTTGATATAACTTTTGTTCAAAAAATGAAGTTAGAAGTTTAATGAAGCAATACATTAAAAAATAATACAAACAATATTTTTCAATGTCAACAAATATTTCTAAAGTCTAAACATACCCTTTAATTGCTCAATGTATGACTTATTTTGGAACTATATCAGAGTTATTTTAACTTTGAAGAATCAAAAACATCTGTTATAAGAAACTCAGTATGTTGTTGTTGTTACTAATCCCTTGGGGTCTAGCGGTGCTAGACCAGGTCCATGAGTCCATAAATCCTCAGTACGTCCATTAATAGTCGAGGATCGGTAATAAAGTCTTCCCTAGATAAATTTAAGCAAGTTAGGATGTGACCAGGAGTGGCCTGCTCTATAATACACTTTTTAAAGTGGGAAAGATTTTATTTTTTCTATCATATTTTAGGCATCTCAAGAGAAACTCGATATACTTGGCATCTAGAGTTAAAAGACAAAAAAAATTAATTCTTTAAATGAAAACAAAAGAATCTATGAAATTTCTAGTACTTATACTGACATCTTATTTGCTGGAAGGAGAAGGTAGCAGCAGCCTTGTTTGTACTTGTTTAAGCAAACTGATTAGTTGAGAAGTATATGTTAATCACATAAAATTCTTAGTCCGGTTAATATTAGGCTAAGGCTAAAATTTGAGATGATTAAAATATGAAATTATCTAATGACATATTTTTATGGTAAAATAGAGGTAAAGGTTATAAATGGAAAATAAATTATCTCTTCCTTATCCCTTCATAAATCAGTATATTTCCTTCTTAAAATTTTCCAACTTAGAACACAGCTTTTATCCATATTTGCTAAATTATCAGAAATTCAGAAAATCAATATTCTTTAATGTTCATATAACCTTAATTGTTAACATTTCCTAAGTTTAACCACTGCATTACAGTTATTCAGTAACAACTTTATATTTCTATTTATATAGATATCATATAAGGATAAAAGTGGCTGCATGTTTTGTGTTGCCTAAAATTAAGCAAACAAAAGAAAGGACCCATATTTATTAGGTTTTAAAGAATTTTACTAATGAAAACAATAGCAACAAAACTTTGAAAAAATAAATACAGAATAACTGGGAAACGAGGAAATAATGAATAATGTAGAAAGAAATTAAAATACTTCTATTATGCATGTCAAATACGTAACATAATCATGAAATCTAGCATACACAGGTTAAAAACTCAGCTATAACTTTCATCTTGAATTTGTTTTCCATAGTAATACTTGCAACAATATAATAGTACAAAATATGTGGTTCAGTGCAATGTATTAATCAAACCTTAGAAAAAAAGTAATGATGTTGAAAGAAAGTGTAAATTCATATCATTCATTTATAAGAATTTATAGATTTTTTTTTTTTTTTCATAGCATGACATTCATGAGATACACATTCAGTTATATTACCTGGATTATGACATCATCAGTACACAGCCACTACCTAGTCATTTAACAAATAAACAGACGATAATACTAATCCTTGCTCATCCAATATATCTTGAGTTATATGAAAAAATTAACCCCAAAATAAGAAATTTAATGAAATTAAAAAAATTGAAATAAATCATTTGGAATTTATAAAATATAATCACATATTAAGCATAACTAAATTTTGACTTATTCTCTGTAAAGTTATGATAAATCATGTAATACTCTGCTCCAAAAAAATATAATTCAAAGTCAGGTATTCATGACAAAGTGTCATGTTTTAAAGACTGAAGATAGATGAAACTAAACTTATATAATACATTAAATTTCATTCACATATTAAGAGTTCATAAATTTTTTTTTGATGACTGCACTTTGGAAAAGGGCACATTATATGGATAATTCATCTTCATTCAAATTTTGTGAAGTGAGACTTGTCAAGTGAGCCCCAAATCACCCTATAATGCAGTTTCAAGAAGTAACAGATGAAATAGAAAACACTATATGTCTTTTATATACATAATTAACAAAGGAGCAAAATCTGGATTATAATATTTTAAACATAACTTATGCAAAAGAGTAGTAATTACTCAACAGTATCATACAAACAACGACTTCAATAAAAATAGTTTGCTAATCACAAAATTTTTTTATCTACAAAAGAGTTCAGATTAAAATTCAAAAGAAAATTTTTAATATATCTTCAAAAAAATCATACAAGGTAAAATACAATGCAAAAATATTTATCTCCATTACTAAACCTACTTGAAAAACAGCTTTTGCCATTATTTTATGGCAGTAAAGATGTAAGAGAAAAAATAAGTTTTATACATAAAACATAATTATCAAATAAGTTTTGAACAAGCACAGTAACATCATTGTTAGAATTGATAAAATAATCCCATCAACATAAACTTAGTAATACTATCATTCTAAGTAAGATTCAGGAAGATCAATGGTGATGTTATATATGATTTATTTACTTTTACTACCAAAAAGGAATGATGGAACATAGGTGAAATGCAAGTGATATACACAGTGTAAATTTATGCAAGTTTGAGATTGTTTGTTACCATTTTATATCCATATAAAACTAAATATTTAACTAAATCAGAAATTGGATGTTTTGAAAGCAAAATAATAACAACAATAAACTGTGTTATTAACACCTTTGTAACTCTCTTCTCTACTTTATATTAGGCATCACAGAAATTAACAATCTTATTCTAGTCTTCTATTTAACAATACTACATGTAATGTTTATTTATCTTCACTGTTAATGCATGTTTCAATTTATACAGTAGCAATATATCAATAAGATTGCTAAGAGTAGATCCCTAAAGTTATGAAAAATAGTTATACATTTTAATAGTTTTGTTCACACAATTACCATTCATATTTTCTAAGAACTTTCTATTACTGTCAGTCATACTAGATAGCAATAAAATTTTGCTGATAACCAATGATGCTATTTAATGTAAAAGTACCAGGGATTATATTTAGAAGAAAAAAGGTTAAAAGAGTTATACTAGAAGTAGTTTCAATAATGTAAAAAAAGATACTGTGAAATAACATATAAAGCAAATTATACAAGTGATTTCTGATTTTTAATAAGTTTAAAATATTTGTCTCAGAGAATCTTAGAAAATATGCATGCTTTTATATGACAAGAAAGATATTTTAATAATAACAACAATGTTGTACCAAAATAGCTCAGCAACAAAAAGTAAAACTTATCATTTGTGATAGACAGAATTTATGTTTCAAAAACTAAAACATATGTTTAAAAATGTATATTAATACTGTTTTAACACTAATTCCACATTTATTATAAGAATATAACTCTTGGCAAATAAATCATAAATACTTTTACCTTTCTAAAATTATGGCCCATTAGATGATATACTGCAAGATTTTTCAAAGGAGTATATTACACAAAATGAAGTTCTTCGTACCTAAAAACTGCATGCAGGTGATTAAGATACATAGGACAATACATGTTATAAAAATTGTAACAATAATAATGACAAGGTTATTTTCATAAGTCAGATAATTTTTCTTGTAATGTCTTTTTAGAATGTGCTAAATGAACAACAGGTAGCATCTGTTTAGATTTGGTTTCAACGGATCCTATGAAAACAACAGCATCATGACTTAAACTTTTGTGATCATTTAGTACAGTTTGAATTTTTTCATCTTGCAATATATCCATAATATTTAAGCCTGCTTCAGAAAATTCTTTACTCAATAAACAGAATGCTTCATATTTGGATTGTGAAGAAGTTATATTTAATGATGGTTCATTACTCTTAGTTGTTATATCTGTTATTTGACTGTTTGATTCACTCTGCTCTGCACTATTATTATTTATTTTAACAGATTGTTGCAACTTGGAATTTTTTTTTCTTTTGCTCCTCAGATTACACTTTTCCTTTTCTAAATTCCCCCTATTACAGTTGCCATTCTCTTCAAAAGACAGCCTATCACTAGAACCATCAAGATTAGTCAACAAATTATCTGCAATTTTACCAGGATCACTAATACTTGGAATATCATGTTGATTGTCTGTATTTTTAAAACGCTTAATATCCCTCCCATCATCTTCAGGTGAAGGTGACAGCTCAGAATTTTTCCTCTTAGATCTTAAATTGTATTTTTCATTTTTTAATTTACATTTTTCAGCTGTTCTGGAAGAGACAGTCAGTACACTTTTCATGGGAATATTTTTATTCACTTCAGATTTATCAACAACCTTACCGTCTCCGTCACTTGTTTCATTAGACACACTATCTACAGAATTTGCATCATCACCGTCCCTTGTTGCAATATGTTCAGAGTGAGAACTAATTTCTGACACATTATTTGAATGAGACAATACACAAGACTGTACCGTACTTTGACTCGATGATTCTCCCACTTCTTTTTGTGGTGAAGAAGAATTATCACGTTTAATCAACCAACTATCTAATGTTTTCTGTTTCTTCTTTGAATTTTCCGCTTGTGAATCACTAGATGCTTCTTTCAAACGCTCGAGAAAAACTCTCACAGTTGATCTCTCTGAATTGGAATTATTCGGAGTTTCATCTTGATTATTAACTGCTCCGTTCGTACTGCTAAGAAGTGACTGAAAAAATATAATTTTATCACTATCAGAGAGATTTTCAAATGATTTCAAAGCTTCCATTGTCACTTCATGTCATTTATCAATTTTTCAATAAATGTAATTAGTTTTGTTCAATAGATTACGATTTAAAGATGCATTTGCATCGGACGAGTTATAAATTAATTGGAAAATTTCTGTAATGACTGACATAATTATGAACTTCGATCCACATCAATGACATTATTTATCGAAAACTTTTTGACATATGACTTACTGACATGTACATAAAACTTTATACCAAATTTTTATTTCAATTTACAATTAAAATCATCTTTTAGCTTCGTCTACTTTGCTTAAAAATTCGAGAGTTAACGCGCTAACACAAAATACGAATATAAGTGCTGTGATTAAATCGCTGTGAAATCCTACTATATGCTTAAAAGTGAGATTTTTTTTCACTCTCCTGTGATTTTCTTCTAAATCTAAGTAATTCAAACTGTGATGCTATTGGCGGTTACTAGTCGGATTAGGGCCTGTTCACATAGGAGTCCGTTGCGTAGCGTTAAGGAAAAGATGACGTTAAGACGAAAATAAACCAATCATAGGCGTTAAAAATTTAATTGCTAATCGTTTGGAGGCCTATGATTAGTTTATTTTCGTCTCAACGTCATCTTTTCCTTAACGCAGCGCAACGGACTCCTGTGTTAACAGGCCCTTACTAGGTTAGTGGTTTTGGATCCATAGGATCCATAGGATCCGAAACCACTAACCCAGTTAATCATCACCCTATTAGTCTGCTCTCTTTACTTCTAATGTCTACGAATATGTCCTTGTCAGAAGGCTTGAAAAGATCTGTAACATCAACAACATAGTTCGCCCCGGCCAAATGGTGTGTAGGAGACAGCACTCAACTTAACATCAACTATGCGGTGTTGTGGAGCTTAGACAGGATGACGTTCTAACGGTCAAATTACTGGAGTCATTTCATAGATATTAGAAAAGCTTTCGACAGAATTTGCCATGACGGTCTTAGCTTCAAATTCGGTCTGTCTTAGCGTACGACCCGAGTATCCTGTCGTCTGCAAAGCAACCCAGGTCCCTGCTTTACCGGCTGGATCATGCTCTCTCCCCCCCTCTCCTCCAAAAAAAGGAGAAGGAGATAACTGTTGTTGGGGTTCAGGGTTCTCTCACGGCTTCCGCTTCTCATTCGTTATTTATGATGGGCAAATTAACGATTATTGTACTGATAATGATATGGACATAGCTATACCCCCAACCCCTACCCGTTTTGGCTATTCAGGATCCCAATCTGTAATTGACTTCGCTCTTCTTATTAATATTAACTTTCCTTATGACATTAACACTATTAATGAACTATCGTCTGATCATAACCCAATTATTCTAAATTTACATGCAAACCCCCCCCCCCCCCCATCCTTCCATTCTCCCTCCCCATCATTCACTAGTCTGATTATACTAAACATGTTTTTAACTCTCCGCCTCCTTTCAATAGCATTAATAGTAGAAATGATACAGATAAAGCTGTTACCTCCATCACCGACATCATAAATAATTCGCTTAGCTCTGCCAAGACCCACATCCCTCCCAACAACTATAACAAACTCCCCCTTTACATAAAAAACCAAATAAAATTGAAATAAGGTCAGGAAAATCTAGTTGCGTATGGGCTATCCGTCGGTGCTAGGTGAAATTCACAGGTTAAATGCTAGGATAAAAACTAATATTAAAAACTATAAAGGCAAAAAAAATTTTTTTTAAATATTAATATTCCCTGACTCAACAAATGGTGCTGTTTGGCAAAAAAGACATTGCAAAAAAATCCCAGCGCAATCACTAATCATCTTCAGGTTCCACACAGATGGTCAAAGAAAGGAATATTAACATTAAAAGTAAAAAAAAATCAATTTCTTTTATTTAATTTTGATGCTTACAATAGCTTTATTTTCTGACTCAAAAACAGTTATAATTATAAAAAAGAAACATGAAAACATTGGTGTTTCAAAAAATATCACTAACATGCAATTTACTTTAATCAGTCTTCAATTTTTGATTTCACATGAGGGCTAATGATTTCACATGAGGGTTCACCCTAATGGACAGTCTTCATCGAGTCACTCGCACCTACGGATGTGGAACCATCGGAGTGGGACGCCATTTTCGTCTTTGGAGACCAGAACTAATCGCTGCCATGTTAACGTCCATAGAAGAAAATTTCGAGGACATTTTACTTCAAAGCCAATGTCTTTTAATTCTTAAAACCTATTGAAATGTATACCGAAGAACGTCCACTTAATTTAAAAAATACTTTTAACAGTGTTCCAAACGCAATATTTAAAGGAAATTGAAAGGTTTCTTTGGAAATCGGCTGTTTTACGCTTTGTGCACAAATATTTGGCACTGAGTTGGCTGAATTTCGCCAAGTGCGAATGCTTTTCAACATTTCAGATTTATCTCTGGATTGGCGATAAATATCTCACCAATATCTTTAGTTGCTACCAGAAGCATGCATGTGCATATTTTTATTTCCCAGTAACTAAACAGGAAAGAAAAAGGTTTGCTGATTTATGTCAGCCCTACTCTTTCATGTATTTGTGTTTTGCGTAGCACTTAATATAAATATCTACTTGTCATAGTATTTCTATTTTGATATTTAATTATGAATAAACCCTTTGCAGTCCTATTTTCAGTGTGACAAACAATTTCGTAAACAATAATGGAACTCTAGTTAAAAACTGGAAATCATTTACGTACAATTTAAATTTTTTTAAATATTACATAACATTTTTGGGCGATGATATTCTTTAAAAGTATTTGAACGCAAAAGATGCTAAACAATTAAATTTTAAAACATAATTTCTTACAATTACATAATAATCACATTACATTACATTAAATATACATTATTATGCTACTCAATCCAGTTATCTCGCCATGTTTAACTGGAGAGTTTGATTTTTCGGCGAAATGTTCTTTAAGACATTTTTCTGCTCTCCCTGAAGTAAAAAAAAAATATTTAAATGTCTGCCCTCTATTCTGGATTGAAGGCCCAAGGTAGCTTAGTGGTAACGCGTCACCTTTCGGTATTGAAGGTGACGCTTGGATCGAATCCCGAACGCCATTAAATACCTTCGTGTCTAGGCA
The DNA here is from genome assembly GCA_907164885.2 of Dolomedes plantarius. Classification (NCBI taxonomy): domain Eukaryota; kingdom Metazoa; phylum Arthropoda; class Arachnida; order Araneae; family Dolomedidae; genus Dolomedes; species Dolomedes plantarius. The sequence continues at coordinate 113,493,241 of OU015502.1, forward strand.
TGTTGCTGATAAAATCTGCGAGCCATCCAATTTTATCTGTAAGTTGATTTATTAAATAATTACAGCATTTAATAAATGCTTTTGGAATAGAATGAGAAAATATGAAATGCATCTTTAACAATTTTTTTTAAAAGTACTTCAATTGTAAAAAAAAGGATTTTAATTACAACATGTAAAATTTATACGTGTAATTTTCCCACGTGTAATTTTCGTACGTGGCAAAATTTACGTGTAATTTTCCCACGTAATCTTTGCAGATTTCTTAGAGATAAAATAATAATCCTTTTCTTTTCTTTATTTTTTCTCTCTCTCTGTGTGTACGTCTTTTTATTTAATTAAAAGCAAAAATTTAAATTTAAATTTAAATTCTCTTAACTCAGCAATAATTATGGCTTAAAAACCTCTACTGACCAATTTCACGAGCACCCTTTGTTCCTTATTAAAGGATCGCTGGTTGTGGAATTATCCACCTCGAAACAAAAAAGACTGGGCTGAGTTGATATTTTAAATCATTTTATTACGAACAATTTTGATCTCCCAAATGGAGACCAATTCACTACAAACTGCTCTTTCAGAGCGAATTCCCACGACTAGCTAAGCCACAAACGATTCGGAGAGAACGAATGCCCGCGCGCAGGCGCACAGAAGTAAAACCTTATATACAGTTCTCGGCGGTTAAAGTGAAGTTCGCAGTGGCGTGAACGCCCTTCCTCAAATTAATCATAGTCATCATTGGATAAGCCTTTCGCCCAGGTACTCCGAAAAGAGCCATAATGACGGTAGTGAATTTAAAACTTTTTAATCTTTTTTTATAGTATCCAAACTTCAATTTTCACACTAAAATGAACTATCATTATTTACTTCGAAAACCAACAGGAAAATTATTCAGAAGTAATCGTAAATGTAGGAATTTGATATGTTTCAGTTATAAAAAGTCAGATTTATAACTGAAATACTAGATAAATACTAGTCAATCAGAAGAGCATCTATTTTTTTAAATAGGCAAAAGAAGATTTGAGAGAAAAAATCATAAATTCAACTTACTTCAACATCGTAAGTTTTAGTTTTCACTGATGCATGAACACATGCTCATATAATCCCACACGGATCGTAATAAAACGAAAGAAAAGGATGGTGCTTTGAAGTGGGAAGACTTCAAACCTTCTTGCCCTCGTGTTATTAAATTAAAACTCCCGCTGAAAAAAGAACAAATATCGTAATGGCGTAATTGTATGTCGTCAACAAATATCGTATGTAGTCATTGCACACGGCTAACAGACACCGGAAATGAATTAATCAAAATAATCCCAAAATGATTTGGCATCTTTGATTTCGAAGGTTACCACACAAGGATTATCATAATTTTCTATTTCAACGCGCTTATCGCTTACTAGGCAGCGTTTGGCATCGTGAAATTCGAAAGTGAATAATATTTATTGTTTTTCTCATTAAAAACGGCGTGTCCAGGCGTAATTTTTTATCAAAAATCGCAGATTTTAAATAAACTAAGGTTTACATAGTAGGAATTTCTTTAAGTATGGATAGGTTTCGATCAAGAGTCTCCGCAAAAAGAAGGCACTGCTAATCTCCATAGGGTTTCCTAGTTTTGTTCTCCAAAGGTCTCCAAGATGGCCGCCTCACTCCGATGGAGTATTAAAAACGGATTAAAAATCCTTTTACCCCCCCCCCCTCCCTCCTTTCAATTCCCCATCTGGCATTCTCACGAGTCACTTCGACAAAATTGAGGCCTTGGCAGACAATTATGAAAACCAGTTCTCTCTCCATAACAGTGTGCTTTGCTCTGATACCATAGATAAAGTTGATGACATTCTCAGAATTTTTTAACCGGCTCTCGGTAATTATGATCCGGTAGAACCAGCCACCCCTGCTGAAATCATGAACGTTATCAACTCTCTCCCCAATAAAAAAGCTCCCGGCCTTGACAAGGAAGAGCCTGCTCGCTAGCCCAATTTTAGCGCAAAAAGGATTCTACTACACCAAGGTAAATTTTAAACACACACTAATAATATAAATACACTAATTAAAATTGAACTTGAACAAAATTCAAAACAAAATATACACTGCTGCAATTTCTACAAGGATTATACAATTTTCCCTTTTCATTACGGAAATCTGGAAAGTGCATCGGCATTGCCATGCCTGTTTCCTTTCCGGTAGGTTATTTTCAAAGTATACCTTTGCAATGCTAAAGCCCATCGAGCTAGTTTAGCGTCATGTGGCAATCCCTGGATAAGGTAAGAAAGGGGATTGTGATCAGAGACCACTTCAATATCCGCTCCAAAAATCCAGGTGTCAAACTTCTGAAGGGCGGCTAGGACGCTGTAGGCTTTTCTATCTATGGTAGACCATCTTGTCTGGCACGGAGTAAGCTTCTTATTGTAGAACTCTATGGGATGCTCTTTACCATCCTTATCAATCTGTGATAAACACGCTCCAACTGCAGTGGCAGACGCATCAGTATAAAGCTGAAATGGTTTATCAAATTGTGGCGTGTACAAGGAAGGCATTTTAATTAAATGATTCTTCAAGCTTGAAATGCTTCTTCAGGCTGATTCCATGAAATCTCCTTGGGAACTCTCTTCCTGGTCAAGTTGGTTAATGGTAATACTATACTTGCAAAGTTTGGGATATAGTCTCTGTAATAGCTTGCTATTCCCATAACTGTTCTCAATTCCTTCTTGTTGGTTGGTGCCGACAGTTTCTTCATGGCTTCTACTTTTTCTGGGTCTGGGGCATGTCTTCCTGACCCCACCCAGTGTCCTAAAAATTTCACTTCTGTTTTCCCAAAATCGCACTTTTGTAGATTTACTGTGAGTCCCACTTGACGCAAGGTCTGGAAAACTTCATTAATATGCCTCAAATGGTCAGTCCATGACTTCGAAAATATGGCAACGTCATCAATATAAGACCGACAATAGTCTTTATGGGAAGCCAACACTTTGTCCATCGATCTTTGAAAGGTGCTGCCTGCGTTTTTCATACCAAATGGCATAACTCTCCATTGGTAATGGCCAGAATGAGTTACGAAAGCAGTATAATGGCTGCATTCCTCCCTCATAGGAATCTGCCAATATCCTTTTGTGAGGTCAAGCACAGTGATTATTTGTGCTTTCCCTATTCGATATAAAAGTTCGTTGGCATGTTTCATCGGATAAGCATCCGGTATTGTGAAACTGTTCAAAAGTCTAAAGTCTACACACAGACGTACACTGCCATTTTTTTAGAGACGCACACTAAAGGATGAGCCCACTTGTTGTGAGTATGTTGTTTAGAATGATTATCGGAATGGGCACTCGGTACCATTTCGCCGTTTGAAGAATGAATACCCATCATAACATTTAAGCCCGTAAAGTGGATAAGATTATTTTCATTGCAACCCAAAAAAACAAAACAAAATGGTGATAAATGTCAAGAAACATAACGCAAAACTGAGTCAACAATAAAAATGGAGGCAAGAACTATTTATTAAATTATCTTATATGCAGTATACTATCCAAATTTACATTGCCTCTTAGGTCTCTCATTGTATTTCACATTTTCGATAGTTGCCAATTTAAACACGTTCCGTATGAACCTAATTCCAAAACAAATTAGCAGTGAGTAACTTTACCCACATAAAAATATAAATATATAAATATGTACCTTAGTATCACACAGTTACAAATAGGCTGGCTGGCGCTTAAATTACAATCTTAGAAGGAGCTCCACGAATAAAAAAAATCTTAAAAAAAAACTTACCACAGCGCTGCAGGTTAAACTAAAAAAATATGAAACAGGAAAGCAAAGGCAAGATAGTAAAGCCCCTGGAATAGAAAGAGGGGATATAAAATGAGGACTGTTCCCATGTTGAAGTTGGCCATCTCTTCCTTCAAAAAGTTTCAAGAGTTCCAACGGAGCGGAGATAGGCGTCGGGTAGGTAGAAGACAGGGTCAACCCCCTGTGATGAGCGCCGAAAAACAGAATAACTTTTTTCCTTCAGAATCGAAACGACGAACCGCCGTGCCTTCTCTCCTCAAAAAACCCGCGGCCCGGGAGCCCCTGGCTCGGGTTAAATAGTGCTACCTGGCGCCGTTGTTTCAAAACGCCAAACCACCTCAGAGGCACCGAAATCACTTCATATCACACTGTTGGTTCGTGTATTAATTTTTTCTTGCATCAATTTCGTTACTTCAGCACGCTTTAATTTCAAACATAATTGGCGCTACCACTTGCGCCGCTGACGCACTGTATTCATGCGCGCCGGTGAAATCAGTAAAGGCGCCGCAAAAATTCCTTTTGCCTGCGAAAAACATCGCTGGCCCCGTCCGTCGCGCCCCTCGAAAACTGCAAGGCCAGGAGGTATCAGGTTACGGCACGGGAACAGATAAGGAAGCTTTTCTAAAGACAGATATTTTTACCAGGGCCAGAAAAAAAAGAGTCAGAGAGAATATAATTACTTTTTACACTTTTACATTTTACTCTTTAAACCAGCCAACCATATTTCCTTTTCCCTACGCCACCAGCTTACAATAATTAATTTACATTCCTTGGCATTAACAATTATACTTGGCATTTACACAAATTAATTAACTACACACACCTCATTATGGCTAAAACCTAACAGAGCAATTAGCATAACAATATCCCCCTTGAACGAAAAAAAAAATAAACGCAGGGAAATTTTTTTTCAACCCGCACGAGTCAAACAAAAACATAAGGAAAATACCCGAGAGCGAACAGCATCCCCGGAACTGGACGCCGAGCGCTGACAACACACCTGCCCCCGCTGCGGAGTGTGAGTCCCCTGGCAAACTACTCTTGCGAACAGCCGTGCGTCTACGACTGCCAACCCCTGAGAGTGCGAAAAATCTCGCAACCTAAAACTCAAATTAACTGGCAAAGCAAAACGAAAACTACACGGAGAGAAAGTGTTATGCTAATTGTTACATGCCAAAAAAATTACAACAATAGATTTGCGTCACAAAAACTAGCACTGTTATAAACTAAAATCTACAAAAAAATTACGCTTGGTACACCTGCACTTTTATCTAGCGATCAGAGACACAATTTCAATTCAAACAGAAGGTAAACAGCAATATTAGCTACAAAAAGAATTACACACACAATATACTTAAAGTTGCAAGCAAGTGTTCTCAAAACAACAAAATGACCACCCTGGCAAAAAAAAAAACTCGCACCAGCCTCTCTGTAGCCGGGAACCTCTGTGCCAAGTCGACTTTGTACTACTTTGCCTAACACAGGCAACTACATTGAACATAGACTTGGTTCACACACAAAAAAAATACAGTATACTTTGCTCGTATAATACGCAAGAAAACGCAACACAAAAACATATGTTACCACAAGGTGTAAACGAAGATCGTCCGTAGACGCTTAACAAAAACAAAAAAATACCCCTCCAACATCTTTCTCTCTTGGGAATAGCGTGGAGTGTAGGAGACAAAATCGGGGGTCACTTTACATGCTGGGATAACATTGGCAAGCATGTATTTGCCGTACAATAGGTTGACAACTAAAGAGTTGTGCAGCACTTCCCATAACAGGGGATAGGTCGAGACATCTTCTCTGAAGAGTTACAATACCACATATAATAAAGTCCACCAGACCTCTGGCTTGAACAGGCCAACATTGCCGCACTACAGTTGCCACGGGTGATATTTCATGAAGGCCTGTTACACCCGGAAACAGTTTTTTTTTCTTTCGTTGGTTGTGGAAGCCATAATGCAATATTCGACCACAAACCAAAAACAAATATAAATACACTATTAAACATAATACAAAAAAATTAACTTGGCCGACTACCAAGTGCAACACCTTGACCTGTGGTAACATACAAAAATTACACTATTACACTAAAAAAAAACTGGAGAATAGAACTTACATGAACATGCGGTCGTTATATTATTATGCTTGAAAACACCGCAAGAGCTTAGTCTGAAGAAGGTTTCTGCCTAGCCTGCGACCTGGTAACCATCCTAGAAGGGGGGAAGTTATCCCACCTTGAACTCCCCACTGGCGTTTGCTGCGTTGAACCCTGCTGGCGCTGTGCGTCATCAGAAGCAACCCTGGGTGCGTCCCTTGGCACATTATCCCGACCCCTGCTCGCTCTGACCGCTCGACTCTGCCCCATCCTAGCAGAATTCACATAAACTCGCGTCTTACGCTTAGGCAACCTAGGAGCAGCACTTAAAATTATTTCGTCACTACCCTGGGGCTGGGTCTCCTTACCGTCAGCTGGCACATCAATCTCCTCTGGCTCCGGCCACGCAGGAAAAATCTTTCTATCTGGGACTCTAGATAACCTATCTACATGAACAAGCTCCTCGTGGGAAGGATCTGCGACTAACTGTATTTTAAAGTTAACATTTGAGGTCTGCGCAACTACTCGAAAAGGGCCTTTATTACATTTTGAAAACTTTTTGCACAAGCCTGGCTTAATTGCTGGGGAAAAAAGCATAACCAAATCACCAATTTTAATTTTCTTATCTATAGCGAATTTCTTTCTGTAATTTTCCTGTGATTTGGCTGAGGTTTCCAAATGGGATTTTACAAGTTTAAAGGTACTTTGAAGGGCGGGAACTAAATTTTGACAAAAGGAGGGAGCATCATTATAGTTAATTTTACTTTCCCCTGCTAGAATATTATAAGGGAGACGCAGATCTCGACCATAAGTTACGAAAGATGGGGTCTCTTTGGTGGATAAATGTACCGCAGAACGAATAGATAACAGGGCAAATTTTAATTTTACATCCCAGTCTGTGTGGCTGCTATTTACTAAATGTGCTAAGGCTGAGGAGATTGTGGCATGCTGTCGCTCCACCTTCGCGTTCCCGGCTGGATGGTACGCAGAAGTAGCAATGTGACGTATCTGGAATTGATTATATACGTTTGAGATGGCCTCTCCAATTAAATTTCGACCCCTATCCGTGATTAGCGTCTTGGGGCACCCGTGACGAGAAATAAAGTCAACGAGCGTCTCCGCTATTGCGTCGGATGTTAAGTTAGCAACCGGGTAAGCCTCGGGCCACTTGGAAAACGCGCATACGTAAGCCACTATATATTTATTCCCCTGCTCCGTCTGTGGATAAGGCCCTGAAATATCTAAATGCACAGTTTGCATGGGAGCGTCCGGAATCTTTGCTCTTTGCAACTCAGCTAACCCCCCCGGTTTATGTGCCCGCTTCTCAAGGCACTGCATACAAGAGCTCACAAGATTTTTAACATGGGCACCTAACCCTGGGCAAAAAAAATACTGTTTTAAACGCTGGTAAGTTTTATAGTGACCCATATGACAGGCAATTAACGACTCGTGGGCTAAAGAAAAAACTTTGTTTAAAAGACTAATGGGGAGAACAACCTTTTCTTGGGAATCCCTCCTGGATTTTCCCCTTAAATCAATACAACTTAACACTTTATCATTATTTACATAAAATTTTATATACTCAGGCTTAATATTTACATTCTTTTCTAATAAATTTACAATTTTCTTACAAAAAGGGTCCTTCTTCTGGGCTGCCCTAAGTTCAATTAAAAAATTCTCCTCCATGACTTCAAAGGAAACCTCCTCTTTAGAAATAGTATAGCACTGTTCGCTGTCTATAGGATCCTGGATAACGTTTACCTCCTCCTGGATTTCAAAATTAACATAACGGGAAAGAAAATCTGCCGTGGAGTTACATTTACCTTTAATGAATCGCGTTTCAAAGTTAAAATCTGCTAAGGAACATAACCAACGGGCGATACGGGATGTGGGGTCTTTAAGTTTAAGGGCATGGGTTAGAGCAGCATGGTCAGTAAACAAAATAAATTTAGTGTTGAACAGATAGCATTTAAAGTAATTAACTGCCCACACTACCGCTAGCAGCTCTCTCTCAGTTGCGGAATAACGCGTTTCAACGTCTTTTAACTTTCTGCTTGCAAAGGCTACAGGGCGTGGAAAATTATCATCGTCCAACTGCGCCAAAACTGCACCGGAGGCATAGCCTGATGAATCGGTATAAACAATGAAGGGCTTACTTAAATCAGGGAGTTTTAAAGTTGGGATCGCTGCAAGACCGGCACTTAAATCATCAAACTCGGCTTGCGCTTCCCTAGACCACAAAAATTTACCTTTATCTTTAGTTAGATTGGTTAAGTGGAGGGCCCGTTTAGAGAAGTCGGGCAAAAATTTTCTATAAAAATTGAGGGTACCTAAAAAACTTCGGACTTGCTTACGAGAAGAGGGAATTTTAAAATTTTTAATTACTTTAACGTTCTTATCCATGGGAGAAATCTGCCCATTTTTAACTTTAAATCCCAGGAAAGTAATTTCAGTTTTAAAAAAGGAACACTTGCTAGGCTTTAATTTTAAATTATGCTGCCTTAAACGGTCAAAAACCAACTGCAACTTACTGAAATGAGACGGAATATCCTTAGAAGCAATAGCAATGTCGTCAATATAAATCTGAATGGAGAGGTCACTCAGGTCTCCTAACACTACATTCATCAATCTTTGGAACGCGTTGGGACTCGTCGCAAGTCCAAAAGGACTACGGGTAAAATTAAAAAGACCTTTATGGGTCGAGATTGCTAACTTGTACTGATCCTCCTCTTTAATTACTTGCTGGAAGAAACCTGAGGTCAGATCAAGCGTAGAAAAATACTTGGCACCTGCCAAAGAGTCTATTGTTTCATTTATATTTGGAATTGGAAAAGAGTCTTTGATTAGCTTCTTATTTAATTTTCTAAAGTCAACAGCAAGACGATACCCACCATCAGCTTTTTTTATTAACATAACGGGGGCCGAAAAGTCAGAGTTAGATGGCACTAAAATTCCACTTTCTAACAAAATATTCAATTGCTCATTCATCTCATTTCGGAGATGATATGGCACTCTATACGGTTTAGATTTAACAGGCTCATCATCAGTTAAATTAATATCATGCGGAACAGTAGTACAACCGGGAAGCTCTAAAACAGAAGCAGCGAAGATGTCAGAATTTTGATTTAAAAAATTTTGCACTTTGAGTTTTAATTGAGGAGATAAATGATTAAGTTCAAAAGTAGTATCCCAAGTTAAGTCGGCATGATCTAGAGTAGCAATCTCACCTTGGTCTACATAGTTTACCGAAGAAAAATCATTAAGCTTAAAAAGAGGCTCCACAAAACCTAACTCGGAACCTTTATTTACATGGACGTGGCTCGTACCAAAATTTGCTAGGCGTACAAAAAGGGATTTTTCCGCATTTTTGCAAATGGCATTAGCAACCAAAACGTCCGAAATATGCGCACTCGGCGTGATTAAAATTAAGTCAGAATTAGAAGGAAGCGGCGATTTAACGCATGCCGGAACAACAACCTGCTCCCCTGGGTTTAATATAACCTTACATTTCGAAAAAACCTTGATTTTTGGTGACATCTCTATTTTTGCATTAACAGCGTTAACCTCCGTTACCTCTCTATCAACGGCGACACTAAAGGGAATAAAGGTGAAATCCGGGCACACAATCATACTCTCCTTAAAATCAATATTTATGTTATATTTAGCAAGGAAAGGAATCCCCAAAATGAGGTCAAAATGACTGGATATGGAACCGTGAATAATATTAAAATTTTCGCAACATCGAAAATTTGCAAATTCAAAATACAACTCACATTGCGACTCAATCTGTAATGAATTACCCGAAACGGTTCTAAGGGGAATGCTGCACTCCGACCCACTCAAAATTTTAAAATGCTGAACTTGCTTCTTGCCAATTAAATTTACAGAGCTACCCGAATCTAAAAGAGCAATCAAAATCTTATCTTGGGCAACAATCTCTACGATTGGCCAATTTAAAGCCTTTGCGCCCGCTGTGTTTGAATAATTCTCGGCATACCGCCAGTTTGAAGGCCCCATAATACCACTAGGCTGGCTTCCTAACGAGGGCTGTAATAGTTTAAATTGCCCTGTACATTTCTAGTATTACCTTGGCCTCTGAAATTATTATTTTGCCTCGAATTTTCCTGAAACTGGACGCGCCTCTGCTGTCCGTTAAAGTTTCTCTGAGTAGAAAAATTTTGATTGTACTCGTTCTGCCTCCCTCGGAAGTGCGGACTAGGAGACCTGCCGAATTCTCCCCGCTCCCTACTCGGTGACGGGGAAAAGTTTCTCCTCGCTAATTGACCCCACTCAGAGTTGTGTGACTGAGTAAAAACGCGCCGCCCCCCGCTGGGAGACTGGTGAAAATTCTGCGGCGGCCGCTGATTTCTCCGCTCGCGAAACGCGGAACCCCTCCTAGAACTAAGCTCTCGCTGTGGGCACTGGTTTCTGGCGTGACCTAACTGATGACAGAAGAAACAACGTATGGGAGGTGAAGGCTGCGGCGAAAGAGTTAAGCTTTCCAACTTTGACGAAAGAAGGCTGACCGATTCTTGTAGTTTTACTACTATATTTTCTAAACTTGCCTGCCTGTCGTAACTAGGGGTGTCTCTATCTTGAGCCATAGCGTACACGGTAGCTGGGGGCTCGGGCTGGATCGAATTTTCAACCTCTTTTATCGCTTTCTCCTCCCGACATGCAATGTCAATAAGGTCGCTCAGTTTCTCTGGATTCCTCGCTATTACTGCCCTACGAATAGGGGCCAACATGTTTTTTAGAAGCATAGCCATAAGCCACTGGTCTTCCATGTCACGACGTGCCGAATCCGGCAAATTATGTGTCCTTACCACAACTCTCACCTTTGATCTCGCTACCGCAATAAATTCGTTTACAGGAGTATGGTTATCCTGTTTCAGAGCCCAAAATTCAGCCAACAGGGCTGCCGGGTCTTTTTCAGATTGGAACCTATCTCCTAACGTTTTAAACAGGTCCTCAACCGAATTTATTTCTTCCCTAAAATTGGAAAACACAGTTTGAGCCTGACCCGCAAGACGCTGCTGTGCAGCAAAAAATTGATCCTCTGGAGACCACTGTAAAAATTTTGCGATCTCCTGAAACTTATTTTGGAATCTCGTAAAATTTAGGTGTGGGTCAGCACCCGTAAAAGTTGGAATAAGATCTAGGTGATTGAGCAACAAATCGCGCCTCTGGAAAGTCATAGCGCGCGCTACCCGTTGAGTCTCCTCATCCTCCACATCGTGTCTCTCAGAGTCGGCCTGACTTGCCGTTTCAGAACAAACTGAGTTAGGCATACTAAATTCGTGAATTTCCCTTCAAACCTAAATTTATCAAACAAAATACTCAACTTTTCTCTCAGTAAAACACTATAGGTAATTCATCCCCCAAAATTTTCACATACAAACTGACACTATACTTTTTACACCATTATACACTAGAATACCCCAACATGAATACATTAAATCCCCCAAAATATACATGGATATCATCAATATTGACATTACACACAGTTATAACTCAATCATTATCTTTAACACATTATCACCATTTGGAATTTTTTCTCACTTAAATTATAATACTAATAACAAAATTACGCTGCTACTAGCACTTAACATTGCTGTGAGTGAAACCCAGAAAAGGTCACCGCACCATTGTTGTGAGTATGTTGTTTAGAATGATTATCGGAATGGGCACTCGGTACCATTTCGCCGTTTGAAGAATGAATACCCATCATAACATTTAAGCCCGTAAAGTGGATAAGATTATTTTCATTGCAACCCAAAAAAACAAAACAAAATGGTGATAAATGTCAAGAAACATAACGCAAAACTGAGTCAACAATAAAAATGGAGGCAAGAACTATTTATTAAATTATCTTATATGCAGTATACTATCCAAATTTACATTGCCTCTTAGGTCTCTCATTGTATTTCACATTTTCGATAGTTGCCAATTTAAACACGTTCCGTATGAACCTAATTCCAAAACAAATTAGCAGTGAGTAACTTTACCCACATAAAAATATAAATATATAAATATGTACCTTAGTATCACACAGTTACAAATAGGCTGGCTGGCGCTTAAATTACAATCTTAGAAGGAGCTCCACGAATAAAAAAAATCTTAAAAAAAAACTTACCACAGCGCTGCAGGTTAAACTAAAAAAATATGAAACAGGAAAGCAAAGGCAAGATAGTAAAGCCCCTGGAATAGAAAGAGGGGATATAAAATGAGGACTGTTCCCATGTTGAAGTTGGCCATCTCTTCCTTCAAAAAGTTTCAAGAGTTCCAACGGAGCGGAGATAGGCGTCGGGTAGGTAGAAGACAGGGTCAACCCCCTGTGATGAGCGCCGAAAAACAGAATAACTTTTTTCCTTCAGAATCGAAACGACGAACCGCCGTGCCTTCTCTCCTCAAAAAACCCGCTGCCCGGGAGCCCCTGGCTCGGGTTAAATAGTGCTACCTGGCGCCGTTGTTTCAAAACGCCAAACCACCTCAGAGGCACCGAAATCACTTCATATCACACTGTTGGTTCGTGTATTAATTTTTTCTTGCATCAATTTCGTTACTTCAGCACGCTTTAATTTCAAACATAATTGGCGCTACCACTTGCGCCGCTGACGCACTGTATTCATGCGCGCCGGTGAAATCAGTAAAGGCGCCGCAAAAATTCCTTTTGCCTGCGAAAAACATCGCTGGCCCCGTCCGTCGCGCCCCTCGAAAACTGCAAGGCCAGGAGGTATCAGGTTACGGCACGGGAACAGATAAGGAAGCTTTTCTAAAGACAGATATTTTTACCAGGGCCAGAAAAAAAAGAGTCAGAGAGAATATAATTACTTTTTACACTTTTACATTTTACTCTTTAAACCAGCCAACCATATTTCCTTTTCCCTACGCCACCAGCTTACAATAATTAATTTACATTCCTTGGCATTAACAATTATACTTGGCATTTACACAAATTAATTAACTACACACACCTCATTATGGCTAAAACCTAACAGAGCAATTAGCATAACAATATCCCCCTTGAACGAAAAAAAAAATAAACGCAGGGAAATTTTTTTTCAACCCGCACGAGTCAAACAAAAACATAAGGAAAATACCCGAGAGCGAACAGCATCCCCGGAACTGGACGCCGAGCGCTGACAACACACCTGCCCCCGCTGCGGAGTGTGAGTCCCCTGGCAAACTACTCTTGCGAACAGCCGTGCGTCTACGACTGCCAACCCCTGAGAGTGCGAAAAATCTCGCAACCTAAAACTCAAATTAACTGGCAAAGCAAAACGAAAACTACACGGAGAGAAAGTGTTATGCTAATTGTTACATGCCAAAAAAAATTACAACAATAGATTTGCGTCACAAAAACTAGCACTGTTATAAACTAAAATCTACAAAAAAATTACGCTTGGTACACCTGCACTTTTATCTAGCGATCAGAGACACAATTTCAATTCAAACAGAAGGTAAACAGCAATATTAGCTACAAAAAGAATTACACACACAATATACTTAAAGTTGCAAGCAAGTGTTCTCAAAACAACAAAATGACCACCCTGGCAAAAAAAAAAAACTCGCACCAGCCTCTCTGTAGCCGGGAACCTCTGTGCCAAGTCGACTTTGTACTACTTTGCCTAACACAGGCAACTACATTGAACATAGACTTGGTTCACACACAAAAAAAATACAGTATACTTTGCTCGTATAATACGCAAGAAAACGCAACACAAAAACATATGTTACCACAAGGTGTAAACGAAGATCGTCCGTAGACGCTTAACAAAAACAAAAAAATACCCCTCCAACATCTTTCTCTCTTGGGAATAGCGTGGAGTGTAGGAGACAAAATCGGGGGTCACTTTACATGCTGGGATAACATTGGCAAGCATGCATTTGCCGTACAATAGGTTGACAACTAAAGAGTTGTGCAGCACTTCCCATAACAGGGGATAGGTCGAGACATCTTCTCTGAAGAGTTACAATACCACATATAATAAAGTCCACCAGACCTCTGGCTTGAACAGGCCAACATTGCCGCACTACAGTTGCCACGGGTGATATTTCATGAAGGCCTGTTACACCCGGAAACAGTTTTTTTTTCTTTCGTTGGTTGTGGAAGCCATAATGCAATATTCGACCACAAACCAAAAACAAATATAAATACACTATTAAACATAATACAAAAAAATTAACTTGGCCGACTACCAAGTGCAACACCTTGACCTGTGGTAACATACAAAAATTACACTATTACACTAAAAAAAAACTGGAGAATAGAACTTACATGAACATGCGGTCGTTATATTATTATGCTTGAAAACACCGCAAGAGCTTAGTCTGAAGAAGGTTTCTGCCTAGCCTGCGACCTGGTAACCATCCTAGAAGGGGGGAAGTTATCCCACCTTGAACTCCCCACTGGCGTTTGCTGCGTTGAACCCTGCTGGCGCTGTGCGTCATCAGAAGCAACCCTGGGTGCGTCCCTTGGCACATTATCCCGACCCCTGCTCGCTCTGACCGCTCGACTCTGCCCCATCCTAGCAGAATTCACATAAACTCGCGTCTTACGCTTAGGCAACCTAGGAGCAGCACTTAAAATTATTTCGTCACTACCCTGGGGCTGGGTCTCCTTACCGTCAGCTGGCACATCAATCTCCTCTGGCTCCGGCCACGCAGGAAAAATCTTTCTATCTGGGACTCTAGATAACCTATCTACATGAACAAGCTCCTCGTGGGAAGGATCTGCGACTAACTGTATTTTAAAGTTAACATTTGAGGTCTGCGCAACTACTCGAAAAGGGCCTTTATTACATTTTGAAAACTTTTTGCACAAGCCTGGCTTAATTGCTGGGGAAAAAAGCATAACCAAATCACCAATTTTAATTTTCTTATCTATAGCGAATTTCTTTCTGTAATTTTCCTGTGATTTGGCTGAGGTTTCCAAATGGGATTTTACAAGTTTAAAGGTACTTTGAAGGGCGGGAACTAAATTTTGACAAAAGGAGGGAGCATCATTATAGTTAATTTTACTTTCCCCTGCTAGAATATTATAAGGGAGACGCAGATCTCGACCATAAGTTACGAAAGATGGGGTCTCTTTGGTGGATAAATGTACCGCAGAACGAATAGATAACAGGGCAAATTTTAATTTTACATCCCAGTCTGTGTGGCTGCTATTTACTAAATGTGCTAAGGCTGAGGAGATTGTGGCATGCTGTCGCTCCACCTTCGCGTTCCCGGCTGGATGGTACGCAGAAGTAGCAATGTGACGTATCTGGAATTGATTATATACGTTTGAGATGGCCTCTCCAATTAAATTTCGACCCCTATCCGTGATTAGCGTCTTGGGGCACCCGTGACGAGAAATAAAGTCAACGAGCGTCTCCGCTATTGCGTCGGATGTTAAGTTAGCAACCGGGTAAGCCTCGGGCCACTTGGAAAACGCGCATACGTAAGCCACTATATATTTATTCCCCTGCTCCGTCTGTGGATAAGGCCCTGAAATATCTAAATGCACAGTTTGCATGGGAGCGTCCGGAATCTTTGCTCTTTGCAACTCAGCTAACCCCCCCGGTTTATGTGCCCGCTTCTCAAGGCACTGCATACAAGAGCTCACAAGATTTTTAACATGGGCACCTAACCCTGGGCAAAAAAAATACTGTTTTAAACGCTGGTAAGTTTTATAGTGACCCATATGACAGGCAATTAACGACTCGTGGGCTAAAGAAAAAACTTTGTTTAAAAGACTAATGGGGAGAACAACCTTTTCTTGGGAATCCCTCCTGGATTTTCCCCTTAAATCAATACAACTTAACACTTTATCATTATTTACATAAAATTTTATATACTCAGGCTTAATATTTACATTCTTTTCTAATAAATTTACAATTTTCTTACAAAAAGGGTCCTTCTTCTGGGCTGCCCTAAGTTCAATTAAAAAATTCTCCTCCATGACTTCAAAGGAAACCTCCTCTTTAGAAATAGTATAGCACTGTTCGCTGTCTATAGGATCCTGGATAACGTTTACCTCCTCCTGGATTTCAAAATTAACATAACGGGAAAGAAAATCTGCCGTGGAGTTACATTTACCTTTAATGAATCGCGTTTCAAAGTTAAAATCTGCTAAGGAACATAACCAACGGGCGATACGGGATGTGGGGTCTTTAAGTTTAAGGGCATGGGTTAGAGCAGCATGGTCAGTAAACAAAATAAATTTAGTGTTGAACAGATAGCATTTAAAGTAATTAACTGCCCACACTACCGCTAGCAGCTCTCTCTCAGTTGCGGAATAACGCGTTTCAACGTCTTTTAACTTTCTGCTTGCAAAGGCTACAGGGCGTGGAAAATTATCATCGTCCAACTGCGCCAAAACTGCACCGGAGGCATAGCCTGATGAATCGGTATAAACAATGAAGGGCTTACTTAAATCAGGGAGTTTTAAAGTTGGGATCGCTGCAAGACCGGCACTTAAATCATCAAACTCGGCTTGCGCTTCCCTAGACCACAAAAATTTACCTTTATCTTTAGTTAGATTGGTTAAGTGGAGGGCCCGTTTAGAGAAGTCGGGCAAAAATTTTCTATAAAAATTGAGGGTACCTAAAAAACTTCGGACTTGCTTACGAGAAGAGGGAATTTTAAAATTTTTAATTACTTTAACGTTCTTATCCATGGGAGAAATCTGCCCATTTTTAACTTTAAATCCCAGGAAAGTAATTTCAGTTTTAAAAAAGGAACACTTGCTAGGCTTTAATTTTAAATTATGCTGCCTTAAACGGTCAAAAACCAACTGCAACTTACTGAAATGAGACGGAATATCCTTAGAAGCAATAGCAATGTCGTCAATATAAATCTGAATGGAGAGGTCACTCAGGTCTCCTAACACTACATTCATCAATCTTTGGAACGCGTTGGGACTCGTCGCAAGTCCAAAAGGACTACGGGTAAAATTAAAAAGACCTTTATGGGTCGAGATTGCTAACTTGTACTGATCCTCCTCTTTAATTACTTGCTGGAAGAAACCTGAGGTCAGATCAAGCGTAGAAAAATACTTGGCACCTGCCAAAGAGTCTATTGTTTCATTTATATTTGGAATTGGAAAAGAGTCTTTGATTAGCTTCTTATTTAATTTTCTAAAGTCAACAGCAAGACGATACCCACCATCAGCTTTTTTTATTAACATAACGGGGGCCGAAAAGTCAGAGTTAGATGGCACTAAAATTCCACTTTCTAACAAAATATTCAATTGCTCATTCATCTCATTTCGGAGATGATATGGCACTCTATACGGTTTAGATTTAACAGGCTCATCATCAGTTAAATTAATATCATGCGGAACAGTAGTACAACCGGGAAGCTCTAAAACAGAAGCAGCGAAGATGTCAGAATTTTGATTTAAAAAATTTTGCACTTTGAGTTTTAATTGAGGAGATAAATGATTAAGTTCAAAAGTAGTATCCCAAGTTAAGTCGGCATGATCTAGAGTAGCAATCTCACCTTGGTCTACATAGTTTACCGAAGAAAAATCATTAAGCTTAAAAAGAGGCTCCACAAAACCTAACTCGGAACCTTTATTTACATGGACGTGGCTCGTACCAAAATTTGCTAGGCGTACAAAAAGGGATTTTTCCGCATTTTTGCAAATGGCATTAGCAACCAAAACGTCCGAAATATGCGCACTCGGCGTGATTAAAATTAAGTCAGAATTAGAAGGAAGCGGCGATTTAACGCATGCCGGAACAACAACCTGCTCCCCTGGGTTTAATATAACCTTACATTTCGAAAAAACCTTGATTTTTGGTGACATCTCTATTTTTGCATTAACAGCGTTAACCTCCGTTACCTCTCTATCAACGGCGACACTAAAGGGAATAAAGGTGAAATCCGGGCACACAATCATACTCTCCTTAAAATCAATATTTATGTTATATTTAGCAAGGAAAGGAATCCCCAAAATGAGGTCAAAATGACTGGATATGGAACCGTGAATAATATTAAAATTTTCGCAACATCGAAAATTTGCAAATTCAAAATACAACTCACATTGCGACTCAATCTGTAATGAATTACCCGAAACGGTTCTAAGGGGAATGCTGCACTCCGACCCACTCAAAATTTTAAAATGCTGAACTTGCTTCTTGCCAATTAAATTTACAGAGCTACCCGAATCTAAAAGAGCAATCAAAATCTTATCTTGGGCAACAATCTCTACGATTGGCCAATTTAAAGCCTTTGCGCCCGCTGTGTTTGAATAATTCTCGGCATACCGCCAGTTTGAAGGCCCCATAATACCACTAGGCTGGCTTCCTAACGAGGGCTGTAATAGTTTAAATTGCCCTGTACATTTCTAGTATTACCTTGGCCTCTGAAATTATTATTTTGCCTCGAATTTTCCTGAAACTGGACGCGCCTCTGCTGTCCGTTAAAGTTTCTCTGAGTAGAAAAATTTTGATTGTACTCGTTCTGCCTCCCTCGGAAGTGCGGACTAGGAGACCTGCCGAATTCTCCCCGCTCCCTACTCGGTGACGGGGAAAAGTTTCTCCTCGCTAATTGACCCCACTCAGAGTTGTGTGACTGAGTAAAAACGCGCCGCCCCCCGCTGGGAGACTGGTGAAAATTCTGCGGCGGCCGCTGATTTCTCCGCTCGCGAAACGCGGAACCCCTCCTAGAACTAAGCTCTCGCTGTGGGCACTGGTTTCTGGCGTGACCTAACTGATGACAGAAGAAACAACGTATGGGAGGTGAAGGCTGCGGCGAAAGAGTTAAGCTTTCCAACTTTGACGAAAGAAGGCTGACCGATTCTTGTAGTTTTACTACTATATTTTCTAAACTTGCCTGCCTGTCGTAACTAGGGGTGTCTCTATCTTGAGCCATAGCGTACACGGTAGCTGGGGGCTCGGGCTGGATCGAATTTTCAACCTCTTTTATCGCTTTCTCCTCCCGACATGCAATGTCAATAAGGTCGCTCAGTTTCTCTGGATTCCTCGCTATTACTGCCCTACGAATAGGGGCCAACATGTTTTTTAGAAGCATAGCCATAAGCCACTGGTCTTCCATGTCACGACGTGCCGAATCCGGCAAATTATGTGTCCTTACCACAACTCTCACCTTTGATCTCGCTACCGCAATAAATTCGTTTACAGGAGTATGGTTATCCTGTTTCAGAGCCCAAAATTCAGCCAACAGGGCTGCCGGGTCTTTTTCAGATTGGAACCTATCTCCTAACGTTTTAAACAGGTCCTCAACCGAATTTATTTCTTCCCTAAAATTGGAAAACACAGTTTGAGCCTGACCCGCAAGACGCTGCTGTGCAGCAAAAAATTGATCCTCTGGAGACCACTGTAAAAATTTTGCGATCTCCTGAAACTTATTTTGGAATCTCGTAAAATTTAGGTGTGGGTCAGCACCCGTAAAAGTTGGAATAAGATCTAGGTGATTGAGCAACAAATCGCGCCTCTGGAAAGTCATAGCGCGCGCTACCCGTTGAGTCTCCTCATCCTCCACATCGTGTCTCTCAGAGTCGGCCTGACTTGCCGTTTCAGAACAAACTGAGTTAGGCATACTAAATTCGTGAATTTCCCTTCAAACCTAAATTTATCAAACAAAATACTCAACTTTTCTCTCAGTAAAACACTATAGGTAATTCATCCCCCAAAATTTTCACATACAAACTGACACTATACTTTTTACACCATTATACACTAGAATACCCCAACATGAATACATTAAATCCCCCAAAATATACATGGATATCATCAATATTGACATTACACACAGTTATAACTCAATCATTATCTTTAACACATTATCACCATTTGGAATTTTTTCTCACTTAAATTATAATACTAATAACAAAATTACGCTGCTACTAGCACTTAACATTGCTGTGAGTGAAACCCAGAAAAGGTCACCGCACCATTGTTGTGAGTATGTTGTTTAGAATGATTATCGGAATGGGCACTCGGTACCATTTCGCCGTTTGAAGAATGAATACCCATCATAACATTTAAGCCCGTAAAGTGGATAAGATTATTTTCATTGCAACCCAAAAAAACAAAACAAAATGGTGATAAATGTCAAGAAACATAACGCAAAACTGAGTCAACAATAAAAATGGAGGCAAGAACTATTTATTAAATTATCTTATATGCAGTATACTATCCAAATTTACATTGCCTCTTAGGTCTCTCATTGTATTTCACATTTTCGATAGTTGCCAATTTAAACACGTTCCGTATGAACCTAATTCCAAAACAAATTAGCAGTGAGTAACTTTACCCACATAAAAATATAAATATATAAATATGTACCTTAGTATCACACAGTTACAAATAGGCTGGCTGGCGCTTAAATTACAATCTTAGAAGGAGCTCCACGAATAAAAAAAATCTTAAAAAAAAACTTACCACAGCGCTGCAGGTTAAACTAAAAAAATATGAAACAGGAAAGCAAAGGCAAGATAGTAAAGCCCCTGGAATAGAAAGAGGGGATATAAAATGAGGACTGTTCCCATGTTGAAGTTGGCCATCTCTTCCTTCAAAAAGTTTCAAGAGTTCCAACGGAGCGGAGATAGGCGTCGGGTAGGTAGAAGACAGGGTCAACCCCCTGTGATGAGCGCCGAAAAACAGAATAACTTTTTTCCTTCAGAATCGAAACGACGAACCGCCGTGCCTTCTCTCCTCAAAAAACCCGCTGCCCGGGAGCCCCTGGCTCGGGTTAAATAGTGCTACCTGGCGCCGTTGTTTCAAAACGCCAAACCACCTCAGAGGCACCGAAATCACTTCATATCACACTGTTGGTTCGTGTATTAATTTTTTCTTGCATCAATTTCGTTACTTCAGCACGCTTTAATTTCAAACATAATTGGCGCTACCACTTGCGCCGCTGACGCACTGTATTCATGCGCGCCGGTGAAATCAGTAAAGGCGCCGCAAAAATTCCTTTTGCCTGCGAAAAACATCGCTGGCCCCGTCCGTCGCGCCCCTCGAAAACTGCAAGGCCAGGAGGTATCAGGTTACGGCACGGGAACAGATAAGGAAGCTTTTCTAAAGACAGATATTTTTACCAGGGCCAGAAAAAAAAGAGTCAGAGAGAATATAATTACTTTTTACACTTTTACATTTTACTCTTTAAACCAGCCAACCATATTTCCTTTTCCCTACGCCACCAGCTTACAATAATTAATTTACATTCCTTGGCATTAACAATTATACTTGGCATTTACACAAATTAATTAACTACACACACCTCATTATGGCTAAAACCTAACAGAGCAATTAGCATAACAATATCCCCCTTGAACGAAAAAAAAAATAAACGCAGGGAAATTTTTTTTCAACCCGCACGAGTCAAACAAAAACATAAGGAAAATACCCGAGAGCGAACAGCATCCCCGGAACTGGACGCCGAGCGCTGACAACACACCTGCCCCCGCTGCGGAGTGTGAGTCCCCTGGCAAACTACTCTTGCGAACAGCCGTGCGTCTACGACTGCCAACCCCTGAGAGTGCGAAAAATCTCGCAACCTAAAACTCAAATTAACTGGCAAAGCAAAACGAAAACTACACGGAGAGAAAGTGTTATGCTAATTGTTACATGCCAAAAAAAATTACAACAATAGATTTGCGTCACAAAAACTAGCACTGTTATAAACTAAAATCTACAAAAAAATTACGCTTGGTACACCTGCACTTTTATCTAGCGATCAGAGACACAATTTCAATTCAAACAGAAGGTAAACAGCAATATTAGCTACAAAAAGAATTACACACACAATATACTTAAAGTTGCAAGCAAGTGTTCTCAAAACAACAAAATGACCACCCTGGCAAAAAAAAAAAACTCGCACCAGCCTCTCTGTAGCCGGGAACCTCTGTGCCAAGTCGACTTTGTACTACTTTGCCTAACACAGGCAACTACATTGAACATAGACTTGGTTCACACACAAAAAAAATACAGTATACTTTGCTCGTATAATACGCAAGAAAACGCAACACAAAAACATATGTTACCACAAGGTGTAAACGAAGATCGTCCGTAGACGCTTAACAAAAACAAAAAATACCCCTCCAACATCTTTCTCTCTTGGGAATAGCGTGGAGTGTAGGAGACAAAATCGGGGGTCACTTTACATGCTGGGATAACATTGGCAAGCATGCATTTGCCGTACAATAGGTTGACAACTAAAGAGTTGTGCAGCACTTCCCATAACAGGGGATAGGTCGAGACATCTTCTCTGAAGAGTTACAATACCACATATAATAAAGTCCACCAGACCTCTGGCTTGAACAGGCCAACATTGCCGCACTACAGTTGCCACGGGTGATATTTCATGAAGGCCTGTTACACCCGGAAACAGTTTTTTTTTCTTTCGTTGGTTGTGGAAGCCATAATGCAATATTCGACCACAAACCAAAAACAAATATAAATACACTATTAAACATAATACAAAAAAATTAACTTGGCCGACTACCAAGTGCAACACCTTGACCTGTGGTAACATACAAAAATTACACTATTACACTAAAAAAAAACTGGAGAATAGAACTTACATGAACATGCGGTCGTTATATTATTATGCTTGAAAACACCGCAAGAGCTTAGTCTGAAGAAGGTTTCTGCCTAGCCTGCGACCTGGTAACCATCCTAGAAGGGGGGAAGTTATCCCACCTTGAACTCCCCACTGGCGTTTGCTGCGTTGAACCCTGCTGGCGCTGTGCGTCATCAGAAGCAACCCTGGGTGCGTCCCTTGGCACATTATCCCGACCCCTGCTCGCTCTGACCGCTCGACTCTGCCCCATCCTAGCAGAATTCACATAAACTCGCGTCTTACGCTTAGGCAACCTAGGAGCAGCACTTAAAATTATTTCGTCACTACCCTGGGGCTGGGTCTCCTTACCGTCAGCTGGCACATCAATCTCCTCTGGCTCCGGCCACGCAGGAAAAATCTTTCTATCTGGGACTCTAGATAACCTATCTACATGAACAAGCTCCTCGTGGGAAGGATCTGCGACTAACTGTATTTTAAAGTTAACATTTGAGGTCTGCGCAACTACTCGAAAAGGGCCTTTATTACATTTTGAAAACTTTTTGCACAAGCCTGGCTTAATTGCTGGGGAAAAAAGCATAACCAAATCACCAATTTTAATTTTCTTATCTATAGCGAATTTCTTTCTGTAATTTTCCTGTGATTTGGCTGAGGTTTCCAAATGGGATTTTACAAGTTTAAAGGTACTTTGAAGGGCGGGAACTAAATTTTGACAAAAGGAGGGAGCATCATTATAGTTAATTTTACTTTCCCCTGCTAGAATATTATAAGGGAGACGCAGATCTCGACCATAAGTTACGAAAGATGGGGTCTCTTTGGTGGATAAATGTACCGCAGAACGAATAGATAACAGGGCAAATTTTAATTTTACATCCCAGTCTGTGTGGCTGCTATTTACTAAATGTGCTAAGGCTGAGGAGATTGTGGCATGCTGTCGCTCCACCTTCGCGTTCCCGGCTGGATGGTACGCAGAAGTAGCAATGTGACGTATCTGGAATTGATTATATACGTTTGAGATGGCCTCTCCAATTAAATTTCGACCCCTATCCGTGATTAGCGTCTTGGGGCACCCGTGACGAGAAATAAAGTCAACGAGCGTCTCCGCTATTGCGTCGGATGTTAAGTTAGCAACCGGGTAAGCCTCGGGCCACTTGGAAAACGCGCATACGTAAGCCACTATATATTTATTCCCCTGCTCCGTCTGTGGATAAGGCCCTGAAATATCTAAATGCACAGTTTGCATGGGAGCGTCCGGAATCTTTGCTCTTTGCAACTCAGCTAACCCCCCCGGTTTATGTGCCCGCTTCTCAAGGCACTGCATACAAGAGCTCACAAGATTTTTAACATGGGCACCTAACCCTGGGCAAAAAAAATACTGTTTTAAACGCTGGTAAGTTTTATAGTGACCCATATGACAGGCAATTAACGACTCGTGGGCTAAAGAAAAAACTTTGTTTAAAAGACTAATGGGGAGAACAACCTTTTCTTGGGAATCCCTCCTGGATTTTCCCCTTAAATCAATACAACTTAACACTTTATCATTATTTACATAAAATTTTATATACTCAGGCTTAATATTTACATTCTTTTCTAATAAATTTACAATTTTCTTACAAAAAGGGTCCTTCTTCTGGGCTGCCCTAAGTTCAATTAAAAAATTCTCCTCCATGACTTCAAAGGAAACCTCCTCTTTAGAAATAGTATAGCACTGTTCGCTGTCTATAGGATCCTGGATAACGTTTACCTCCTCCTGGATTTCAAAATTAACATAACGGGAAAGAAAATCTGCCGTGGAGTTACATTTACCTTTAATGAATCGCGTTTCAAAGTTAAAATCTGCTAAGGAACATAACCAACGGGCGATACGGGATGTGGGGTCTTTAAGTTTAAGGGCATGGGTTAGAGCAGCATGGTCAGTAAACAAAATAAATTTAGTGTTGAACAGATAGCATTTAAAGTAATTAACTGCCCACACTACCGCTAGCAGCTCTCTCTCAGTTGCGGAATAACGCGTTTCAACGTCTTTTAACTTTCTGCTTGCAAAGGCTACAGGGCGTGGAAAATTATCATCGTCCAACTGCGCCAAAACTGCACCGGAGGCATAGCCTGATGAATCGGTATAAACAATGAAGGGCTTACTTAAATCAGGGAGTTTTAAAGTTGGGATCGCTGCAAGACCGGCACTTAAATCATCAAACTCGGCTTGCGCTTCCCTAGACCACAAAAATTTACCTTTATCTTTAGTTAGATTGGTTAAGTGGAGGGCCCGTTTAGAGAAGTCGGGCAAAAATTTTCTATAAAAATTGAGGGTACCTAAAAAACTTCGGACTTGCTTACGAGAAGAGGGAATTTTAAAATTTTTAATTACTTTAACGTTCTTATCCATGGGAGAAATCTGCCCATTTTTAACTTTAAATCCCAGGAAAGTAATTTCAGTTTTAAAAAAGGAACACTTGCTAGGCTTTAATTTTAAATTATGCTGCCTTAAACGGTCAAAAACCAACTGCAACTTACTGAAATGAGACGGAATATCCTTAGAAGCAATAGCAATGTCGTCAATATAAATCTGAATGGAGAGGTCACTCAGGTCTCCTAACACTACATTCATCAATCTTTGGAACGCGTTGGGACTCGTCGCAAGTCCAAAAGGACTACGGGTAAAATTAAAAAGACCTTTATGGGTCGAGATTGCTAACTTGTACTGATCCTCCTCTTTAATTACTTGCTGGAAGAAACCTGAGGTCAGATCAAGCGTAGAAAAATACTTGGCACCTGCCAAAGAGTCTATTGTTTCATTTATATTTGGAATTGGAAAAGAGTCTTTGATTAGCTTCTTATTTAATTTTCTAAAGTCAACAGCAAGACGATACCCACCATCAGCTTTTTTTATTAACATAACGGGGGCCGAAAAGTCAGAGTTAGATGGCACTAAAATTCCACTTTCTAACAAAATATTCAATTGCTCATTCATCTCATTTCGGAGATGATATGGCACTCTATACGGTTTAGATTTAACAGGCTCATCATCAGTTAAATTAATATCATGCGGAACAGTAGTACAACCGGGAAGCTCTAAAACAGAAGCAGCGAAGATGTCAGAATTTTGATTTAAAAAATTTTGCACTTTGAGTTTTAATTGAGGAGATAAATGATTAAGTTCAAAAGTAGTATCCCAAGTTAAGTCGGCATGATCTAGAGTAGCAATCTCACCTTGGTCTACATAGTTTACCGAAGAAAAATCATTAAGCTTAAAAAGAGGCTCCACAAAACCTAACTCGGAACCTTTATTTACATGGACGTGGCTCGTACCAAAATTTGCTAGGCGTACAAAAAGGGATTTTTCCGCATTTTTGCAAATGGCATTAGCAACCAAAACGTCCGAAATATGCGCACTCGGCGTGATTAAAATTAAGTCAGAATTAGAAGGAAGCGGCGATTTAACGCATGCCGGAACAACAACCTGCTCCCCTGGGTTTAATATAACCTTACATTTCGAAAAAACCTTGATTTTTGGTGACATCCCTATTTTTGCATTAACAGCGTTAACCTCCGTTACCTCTCTATCAACGGCGACACTAAAGGGAATAAAGGTGAAATCCGGGCACACAATCATACTCTCCTTAAAATCAATATTTATGTTATATTTAGCAAGGAAAGGAATCCCCAAAATGAGGTCAAAATGACTGGATATGGAACCGTGAATAATATTAAAATTTTCGCAACATCGAAAATTTGCAAATTCAAAATACAACTCACATTGCGACTCAATCTGTAATGAATTACCCGAAACGGTTCTAAGGGGAATGCTGCACTCCGACCCACTCAAAATTTTAAAATGCTGAACTTGCTTCTTGCCAATTAAATTTACAGAGCTACCCGAATCTAAAAGAGCAATCAAAATCTTATCTTGGGCAACAATCTCTACGATTGGCCAATTTAAAGCCTTTGCGCCCGCTGTGTTTGAATAATTCTCGGCATACCGCCAGTTTGAAGGCCCCATAATACCACTAGGCTGGCTTCCTAACGAGGGCTGTAATAGTTTAAATTGCCCTGTACATTTCTAGTATTACCTTGGCCTCTGAAATTATTATTTTGCCTCGAATTTTCCTGAAACTGGACGCGCCTCTGCTGTCCGTTAAAGTTTCTCTGAGTAGAAAAATTTTGATTGTACTCGTTCTGCCTCCCTCGGAAGTGCGGACTAGGAGACCTGCCGAATTCTCCCCGCTCCCTACTCGGTGACGGGGAAAAGTTTCTCCTCGCTAATTGACCCCACTCAGAGTTGTGTGACTGAGTAAAAACGCGCCGCCCCCCGCTGGGAGACTGGTGAAAATTCTGCGGCGGCCGCTGATTTCTCCGCTCGCGAAACGCGGAACCCCTCCTAGAACTAAGCTCTCGCTGTGGGCACTGGTTTCTGGCGTGACCTAACTGATGACAGAAGAAACAACGTATGGGAGGTGAAGGCTGCGGCGAAAGAGTTAAGCTTTCCAACTTTGACGAAAGAAGGCTGACCGATTCTTGTAGTTTTACTACTATATTTTCTAAACTTGCCTGCCTGTCGTAACTAGGGGTGTCTCTATCTTGAGCCATAGCGTACACGGTAGCTGGGGGCTCGGGCTGGATCGAATTTTCAACCTCTTTTATCGCTTTCTCCTCCCGACATGCAATGTCAATAAGGTCGCTCAGTTTCTCTGGATTCCTCGCTATTACTGCCCTACGAATAGGGGCCAACATGTTTTTTAGAAGCATAGCCATAAGCCACTGGTCTTCCATGTCACGACGTGCCGAATCCGGCAAATTATGTGTCCTTACCACAACTCTCACCTTTGATCTCGCTACCGCAATAAATTCGTTTACAGGAGTATGGTTATCCTGTTTCAGAGCCCAAAATTCAGCCAACAGGGCTGCCGGGTCTTTTTCAGATTGGAACCTATCTCCTAACGTTTTAAACAGGTCCTCAACCGAATTTATTTCTTCCCTAAAATTGGAAAACACAGTTTGAGCCTGACCCGCAAGACGCTGCTGTGCAGCAAAAAATTGATCCTCTGGAGACCACTGTAAAAATTTTGCGATCTCCTGAAACTTATTTTGGAATCTCGTAAAATTTAGGTGTGGGTCAGCACCCGTAAAAGTTGGAATAAGATCTAGGTGATTGAGCAACAAATCGCGCCTCTGGAAAGTCATAGCGCGCGCTACCCGTTGAGTCTCCTCATCCTCCACATCGTGTCTCTCAGAGTCGGCCTGACTTGCCGTTTCAGAACAAACTGAGTTAGGCATACTAAATTCGTGAATTTCCCTTCAAACCTAAATTTATCAAACAAAATACTCAACTTTTCTCTCAGTAAAACACTATAGGTAATTCATCCCCCAAAATTTTCACATACAAACTGACACTATACTTTTTACACCATTATACACTAGAATACCCCAACATGAATACATTAAATCCCCCAAAATATACATGGATATCATCAATATTGACATTACACACAGTTATAACTCAATCATTATCTTTAACACATTATCACCATTTGGAATTTTTTCTCACTTAAATTATAATACTAATAACAAAATTACGCTGCTACTAGCACTTAACATTGCTGTGAGTGAAACCCAGAAAAGGTCACCGCACCATTGTTGTGAGTATGTTGTTTAGAATGATTATCGGAATGGGCACTCGGTACCATTTCGCCGTTTGAAGAATGAATACCCATCATAACATTTAAGCCCGTAAAGTGGATAAGATTATTTTCATTGCAACCCAAAAAAACAAAACAAAATGGTGATAAATGTCAAGAAACATAACGCAAAACTGAGTCAACAATAAAAATGGAGGCAAGAACTATTTATTAAATTATCTTATATGCAGTATACTATCCAAATTTACATTGCCTCTTAGGTCTCTCATTGTATTTCACATTTTCGATAGTTGCCAATTTAAACACGTTCCGTATGAACCTAATTCCAAAACAAATTAGCAGTGAGTAACTTTACCCACATAAAAATATAAATATATAAATATGTACCTTAGTATCACACAGTTACAAATAGGCTGGCTGGCGCTTAAATTACAATCTTAGAAGGAGCTCCACGAATAAAAAAAATCTTAAAAAAAAACTTACCACAGCGCTGCAGGTTAAACTAAAAAAATATGAAACAGGAAAGCAAAGGCAAGATAGTAAAGCCCCTGGAATAGAAAGAGGGGATATAAAATGAGGACTGTTCCCATGTTGAAGTTGGCCATCTCTTCCTTCAAAAAGTTTCAAGAGTTCCAACGGAGCGGAGATAGGCGTCGGGTAGGTAGAAGACAGGGTCAACCCCCTGTGATGAGCGCCGAAAAACAGAATAACTTTTTTCCTTCAGAATCGAAACGACGAACCGCCGTGCCTTCTCTCCTCAAAAAACCCGCGGCCCGGGAGCCCCTGGCTCGGGTTAAATAGTGCTACCTGGCGCCGTTGTTTCAAAACGCCAAACCACCTCAGAGGCACCGAAATCACTTCATATCACACTGTTGGTTCGTGTATTAATTTTTTCTTGCATCAATTTCGTTACTTCAGCACGCTTTAATTTCAAACATAATTGGCGCTACCACTTGCGCCGCTGACGCACTGTATTCATGCGCGCCGGTGAAATCAGTAAAGGCGCCGCAAAAATTCCTTTTGCCTGCGAAAAACATCGCTGGCCCCGTCCGTCGCGCCCCTCGAAAACTGCAAGGCCAGGAGGTATCAGGTTACGGCACGGGAACAGATAAGGAAGCTTTTCTAAAGACAGATATTTTTACCAGGGCCAGAAAAAAAAGAGTCAGAGAGAATATAATTACTTTTTACACTTTTACATTTTACTCTTTAAACCAGCCAACCATATTTCCTTTTCCCTACGCCACCAGCTTACAATAATTAATTTACATTCCTTGGCATTAACAATTATACTTGGCATTTACACAAATTAATTAACTACACACACCTCATTATGGCTAAAACCTAACAGAGCAATTAGCATAACACACTCACTATCACTTTGTTCAATAAGACCAAGCTCTAGAAGTTCTCGAATTTGTCGGTCTACTTCGTTTTGGAGAGCGATTGGTATTCGATAAGGTCGAAGTCTTTTGGGTGAACAGTTGCCGGTAACTTTAACAGCATGTCCTTCTACTTTTGCTAATCCAGGTTTGGTGCTGAAAACATCATGGTATTTACAAAGTAAAGAGCTCAGTTCATGGCGTTGTCTGGCATCTAAGGGGGCTGTCGTTTCCTTGATGTGTCGTTCCGCCTCACTTTCTGTAGTAGTCACTCGCTCGGTCGGAGCAGAATGTAACTACCCAAAATCTTTGTCTTGTTCAAACACAAGCCCTATGTGTTGGATACGAGTCACATATGGACGAATTTTATTGAAATGTAATTTTCTTGAACCATCATCAAGTTCAACAATGGCTGAATGTGGTCTACTAAGTTGTACCACAGTCGCTGGTCCAGACCAAGTATTCAATAGTTTGTGAGATGAGGTTGTTATCAGGATCAGGACTTTGTCTCCCACTTCATATGTTTTCTCTCGGGATCTCAAATTATACCGATCAGCATAATTTTGCTGATTTAGTTGAGCATTCTCATTTGCAATGTCATGAGCGTTTTTAAGTTTATCTTGCAGCTCTTCGACATATTTTCCCACAGATTGTGAAACAGTCGTAGGAACAACTTTCTCTCCTGTCCAAACCTCTTTCAGCAATGCGGTTGAACCCCTGGGTATTCATCCATAAACTAACTTATAAGAAGAAATACCAGTCGTACAATGAGGGCCTTCTCTGTAAGCAAAGAGGAGATGTGGTAGATGCATATCCCATTCATTTCCATACTCTTGGATGTTTTTGTTCATCATATTCTTTAAGGTTCTGTTCCACCTCTCCACTGCTCCCATACTCTCAGGATGACCAGGCGTTGAAAATCTTGGGGACACCCCTATCAGACTCATAAATGCATCAGTCAATCTCGAAGTAAAATTCGTGCCCTGGTCAGTACAAATCACTTTTGGAAACCCAGTACGAGTGAAAATTTCCATCAGCACGTCGCATGTGGTTTTGGCACTTATATTTCGGGTTGGTATTGCTTCAGCCCATCGAGTGCCTAAGTCAACTGCACAAATTATGTATTTATGTCCTCTTCTGGACGGGGGTTCTAAAGGACTTATACAGTCTAGACTCCAAACCTCGAATGGATTATCTGGTCTTGTAATTGGTTGGATCGGAATTCTATCTCGGTAAGTTATAGTTTTTCTAACTTGGCAAGGTTTGCAACTTTCGCAAAACTTTCTTACATCGTTTTATGGTCGGCCATAAAAATGAATACTTTATCCTTTCTTTGGCTTTCTTTTCGCCAAGATGCCCAGCTAATGGAATTTCATGGGAGGTCTTCAATACAAACTCACGCTTAACCGTTGGTAACACCACTTGCTTGATTTTGTCTCCACACACCCACTCAGAGTGTAACAATAGTCCATCCACCACGTCAAAATTGTTTTTTCGCTCTTTTGCAAACTTCTAAATATTCGTCAAGGATTCGTCTTGTCGTTGTAGTTTTATAAACTCTGACCTGTTTTCTTTACTATCTTCCTTATCTTCAATGAACGGGGAAAGACGCTCTATCTCAGGTGATTCTTCCTCATCATTCCTTGTAACTGCATTTAAACCACATTTCAGATCTAGTTTGTCATCTGGCATCACGTGTGGACAACTGATGGACATTGTTGGATGTTTTCATTCATCGCCTCAAATGCTGTAGGACATATCAGCATATCACTTACTAATTTTTTTGATACAGCGCATATGACTGGAACTTCACAATGTTGTGAATCGTTCACCTTCATGTTGAAAGCCACTAGCGGAGCTGTTTCAGCTAAACCGAAAGCGCATACGAATTTAACAGTTCCTTCTCCTTCACCAGCTGTTACGTCTCTTCACCAGGTTACGTCTGATGACTGAAATTTGCGTACCCATGTCTAAAATACCATCAAAAACTGTAGAACCGCATTTAAGTTCTATTCTTTTCAGCTTATCGCACTTCACTGAACTTGCTTTGACCGGAGTTAATGTTGGCACTGTAATCCGGGCTGATAATACTTCTATATCTTCACAATTGTCTGCGGTAATAACCAAATTTCTACTAACGTTTTCGGCTCTGTTCTGTACCTTTAGATAGTTATTCTTAGGACAAGCCCGTGCGAAATGATTTGAATCTCCACATGTAAAGCACGCAGGCTTAGATACTCTAGCACCTCTATCTTTTTGGTAATACCCTTGATATTTCGTTTTGTCAGCAGGTTTGTCATTGTCTCTATACTTAGTTGTGCTCACCAACCGCTGGTCTCTGGTATTTTCGAACTTTCTATTGGGTTTATATTTATTTTTCTCTTCGTGCTGCTATCGGGGAACATCTTTTGCTTTATCGAGAAACGTTTTTTCTTCAATCCGTCTCTTAAACTTTCATATTCATCAACTCTTTCCGCGACTTCTAGATCTCCGCGACTTCTAGAGATTCCGCGACTTCTAGAGTCGATCATTTTACTCCGTTCATCCAAGAAGTGCTCCTTTACTTCATTTGGTACTCTGCGTTTGAGTTGGTCAGCCACCATTAATTACTTTAACTCGTCGAAGCTCTTGACTTCCAGTTCATTGATCCATTCATTAAAATAGTTATTCAATGCATGAGTATAACTTCTCCAGGACTCTTCTGGACCTTTCTGATGTCGGAAAAATAATTGCCTTAATTTTTCGGGATTTAACTTATAACGTTTCAACAACATTTCTTTAATGAAGTCATAATTGTTTGCCTTCTCAGGAGGCTCTCGAGCTATGTTATTAGCTATTTCTGTTGGCAACAATCCCAGCAAATAAGCTACCCATTCTATTTTAGACACACCTGCCATCTCTGAACGACGCTCAAAATTTATTAGATATAGCTGCATTTCGTCTTTCTTTTCATCGTATTTAGGGGTTATCTGCATTAGTTGTACTCTGGATTTCGTTTCGCTCGAACTACCAATGACTTTACCGAATGCGAATTGCTCATTCTTAATTCCAACCGTTACATTTCCATCTCGTGATCTCTTTCTTCCTTCCTGGTTCGTTCTTCACGCTCTTCTTTCTTGATCTGTTCTTCCCTTCGAATTCGCTCTTCTATAATTCTATCCAGAGAAACCTTGGCATCAACTTCTCTGAAGTCTTCACTTTCGAAGAATTAACTTTTTGGTTTCAAACACTCAATTCTCTAAACTAACTTCTATTCCCAGTTCTGCCGCAAGCTCGGCTAAATCCTCCTTAAATATTATCCGATTTAACATTCTCAAAATGCCTTCGTGAGAATAGTGTTAACACAGTACAGGCGACACACCTGTCTTAGCTTTCTCCACGCCTGGGTCTGTCGGCATCTGGCCCTCTCCCGGTTGGGTCGTCGGGGCTTGGCGAAAGTTCTTTTGATTGGCGGTAGCCAAGTATTAGCCAAGTATATTGGCGGTAGCCAAGTATATTGGCGGTAGCTAAGCGATGATCCTCGCCAGATGAGGTTAGCAGAGTCTTACACCGTGGAATGGGCTACTTCCGACTGTTGCTATTAAATTCGAGATCCTTTTTACGTTATACCCATTTTCATCTTAATATTTTAATAAAATACCTATTAAATCAGCACGAGCGACAATAATGCTTAAATCTATCGCATCGCAGCAGAGTTAACATTTAAGATTTTAGAGAAACAAAATTGATAAGATTTTAGTCAGTAATTTTCGCTTAATTAATTTATAACCTACTAGGGACTTTGCCCCTAGGCTCGCTACTCTCGCTCCTCTGTTATGGCTAATAGCGAGATACATAGGGATGATTCTCGGGCAATGTAACAGCCATTCACTGTTGTCAGTCACCCTTATGCGAAGGGGAATCACTGTTGAATCACTGCTGAATCACTGTTTCAGCTTTAAAATTCAATTTTAAAAAAATCGAAATTTTAGGATAGAGACTTGAAATGAGGTTTATATGAATGAGAAAGCTTTCAGCTTCCAGATGATGTAAATATTTTCTTTGTAAGATAAAAACTCGAGGAGCATCGATATTACATCCACATATGTGACGATATTTCTCGAAAAAGTGGGTTTAATATTTTGATGAAAATATTAGTCTGTTTTAAATTATTTTTAAACAAATGAGGTCTTGTTTGAAGGAGAAATGTCTGTAGTCTTAGATTGTAAAAAGATAAAAATTCTACGATTAATTTTTGGCGAGTTATCGGAATCTGAACATGAAAAAGTCAATATTTTTCCACAAAACATAAAATTAAAAAAAAAACTTAAAGTCCGACAAAGATGAGACATGTCTTACTTTCTTCCCCGCATTTTTCTGCATCTATTGGTATCGGTCTCGACCCCATACCCCGAGCGGTTTCGGGGGAGATAGCTTGACAAGATTTTGACAGCGGCGTCGGCGGCGGCGCCAGTTACTTTTTTTTAGAATAGAGAGATTTTGATTCAGTTGCCTACGCTTAGCGAATAACTAAGTAAATACTGATTCATAATTTTTAACTATACTGGCACGAATTTTAACTATGCAGGGACCATTTTATAAATAGCTTT
Source organism: Dolomedes plantarius (assembly GCA_907164885.2). Taxonomy (NCBI): domain Eukaryota; kingdom Metazoa; phylum Arthropoda; class Arachnida; order Araneae; family Dolomedidae; genus Dolomedes; species Dolomedes plantarius. Next base: position 113,527,262 of record OU015502.1, read on the forward strand.
TAAACTAGCACAATTATCATTAATTTCCGATCAAGCCTCACTGGCACTCATTTGGACCAATGCCTGAGAACTCTCCATTAAACTTGCTCATATCGCATGTGCCCCATTACAACGAGTTGGTCGCAGATTTGCAATGTCACATATCGCATTTAATTATCAATTTTAAGATTATTTTGTTTAAATCAAAATTTGAATTTATGCATTAAAAATTTATATCGCATTAATATTTTCATGTTTAAATACCGACGCACCCCCTTCCTCCACTTCATAAAGCGGAGCCGCCAAACTCCCGCATATTTGAAATATGCCCTCCTAGTAAAAAAAAAGTTGCCTACTCCTGCTCTAAAGCGCCTCGCAAGCTTTTCCTACGACGACAACGAGCCTTCGCTAGTAAAAAATTGACTGTAGCGCTCCAAACCAAACCAAACCATCTAAGGCGCCCACATTCATCTATACTCTTATTTCACTTCATCGAATATATATAATTAAATTCGAATCGATGTACCAGGCGTGGTGAGTTCGAGAATTATGAGCATCTGTGTGGCGTAACGGCTCTTTGAAACGTGTATAAATGCGCATGCTCAAGAACTTATTTTTCGAGTAGAAAACGGAGAATGAAAAGTTATCGCTGGTTCGTCATATTTGGCGTTTCCTCGCCTTTTTTTTCTCGTGCATCAAGATAGAGGGTAACTATATTAAGTGGTTTATCGCTTCATTTTCCCAAACTTTTAGATCAAATATTCCTTTATATTATCACGCGTTCCTTCTTAATCGCAGGGCGCTAAAAACAGGGGTCGGCAACCTATTGACACGGAAGAGCCAAAAGTAACAATTTACAAAATTTCCCAGTTTTTAAAGAGCCACTAAAAATGTTCGTTTCAATATTATAGTATTTGCTTATATATATTTGATTTTTGATTTAAAATAAACTGCTTTAAGTACGGAATAATATTTATTCATATAAAAACACAAATATAGATAGTTACATCAATGGGAGCATTGGCTTTGCATGCCTTTTGAAAGTTTGATTAAATCTGGCTTATAACTTGTTGTTTTAAGTTTCAAGCACGACTCTAGATTTTTATTTGTTAGTTGACTTCTAACTTTACTTTTTTTTATATTCATGCAAGGGAACACTTGCTCGCACGAATATGTCGACCCGAAGATCGTCACCACTCCATATGCCAACTTCTTCACCTTACTGTAGCATTCTGGAAGACTATTCCATGCGCCGATTATGAGGGCCTCAACTTGCGGAATTTCTTTTAGAGCTGTCATCTTGTGCTGCGTGATATGCATGCATTTCTGGACCTCCAACTCTTCCAACTTGCTCTTGAGTTCCGTGAACTTTCCACTCCACAAGTCTTTGGTTTTCAAATCTAGCAATTGCATTTAAAGTGATACAGCATCAATTCCAAATGGCTCAATGTTGATCTCATTTGTATTTGTGTTGAGAGGATTTACTATGAAAGCGAGAGTACTTTTGTTTGTTTTGAATTGCTCGAATCTCTCAGCGAATCCATCCTTCATGTTTTTTAAAGCTATGCTGCAGTAATTCGTGTCAATAGTTGCATTGGTCTCATCGCGATATTGCTTTAGATTTTTAAAATGAAGTAATTTACCGCTCTCCATGTCTTCAACAAAAAGAAGTAATTTTTTTCGAAACAAACTACTACTTCAAGCAAGGCATAGGCTGGGTTGCCCTTTCCTTGCAGTTTTAGATTTAGTTCATTTAGTTTCATTGTGGTATCTACCATGAAGTTGGATTTTTGCACCCATTTGTCTTCTTCCAATTCGGGATGGTCAATGTTTTTTTCATTAAGGAATGTTTTTATTTCACTCAAGCACAAAGCAAAACGTTGCAATACGTTACCTCTGGAAAGCCATCGCACTTTATTGTGCAGAAGTAGGTCAGAAAACTGGCTATCTATTTCTTCAAGGAAATCTTTAAACTGGCGATGGTAGAGTGCTTTTGCCAAGATGCTATTAATAATCTTAGTTACCAAGTTCATGACCTAAACTATTTCGGCCGGAAATGTTTGGGCACATAGCGCTTCTTGATGAATTATGCAGTGAAACGTTAGAATTTCGTGGTTTATTTTTTCTGAAGAATTGATGTTACCCCTCTATGTATTCCTGTCATACTTCTGGCTCCATCAGTTGCTATAGAAACGATTTTATTTATATCGATTCTATTGTCTTCCAGGCATTTTTGCACAACATTTGCTATATCTTCTCCACGAGTTTGCCCTGAGAGCGGTAGCAATCCTAGCAGTTCTTCTTTTGGACCTTGGGACGCCATATACCTGACGAAAAGGGTAACTTGTGCCGTGTCTTTTATGTCGCAAGACTCATCTATAGCAAGTGATAAGGCAGAAGCCAGTTGAATGTCATCTGCCCACTTGCATATGTGTTACATTTGAAGACATTTTAGCAGTTCTATCTTGTACTATTTTAGCAGATAATGGCAAATCTTTGATTTTTTTCACGATTTCTGCTTTGTTTTTAAAATCGCAAAACAGTTCTTCAGATGCACGTATAAAACAATCTTTGACGTACTCACCATCTGTGAATGGTTTTCCTCTTTTTGCAATTTCTAATGATACTGCAAAGCTTGCCAGATTTACATTATTGGAAGATTGCGCCCAGTTACTTAGCATGGAACTTGACTTGTTTTTTTTGAGCTCTTCAACAGCTTTTTTTCGTGCGTCACCGGTTGGATATTTACCAGCAAACTGGGTATGTTTTGTAGTGAAGTGTATCTCCAAATTTGACTTCTTATTGTGTGCGAGTTTTTAGTGGCAAATGAGACAAGTCGGAAGGCCATCTGTGTTGCATATGGATGCAAACGACTCCGTCCAATCCTGATTGAATTCCCGGTTTTCTTCTTCAGTTCTTCTCTTTTTTTACCAGATGCCATGTTGGTGGTGGAGCTGAAAAAATAATTAAAAATAAAAAATAAATAAAACGGCAAACAATTTATTTACCATTATGACTTCGTTAACACGATCCTCAGATATGTAATCCAATTCTGTTCCTGTTTTTATTATATTATTCACGTACATACCTTTGAGAAGGTAATTCGCTTCTAAATCGTATTCTTCTTGAAACAACAAGCGAATAGACACGCAAAAACCGCAAGCGATTAAATTAACACACATGCAACGTAAAGTCGACCGCGCTATCCGAGGATGACTGACTGACAACACGTCTAGTCTAGACAGTGGCTGTTTGGGTGAGACGGAAATGGAATGCAATTGGCTGAAAGATAAACGTGGTCACGGAGTCTCATCTCTAAAGCTAAGTGTCCACTTGTGACAAAACAGTCTCGAGAGTAGTCGCGACACTAGACTCACAAATGGATAGGGGCCTGAGAGCAGTCTCGGCGACAAGCAGGTGCAAGTATCAGAGATTGCAGCTGTCACAAGTGGACATGCTCATTTCTGCTCTCGAGACTTAGTCTCCAGTCTTCTGTCGTTGTTTGAAGATTTTTGTCAGAGCTGAGACTATGGGAGGCGTTACAAATTTCGTTGCTAATCGTTTGGAGGTTTTCCATTGGTTAAATATATTTCAATACTTTAACGCTTCCGCTATCGGACTCCTATGTGAACAGGCCCTTGATTTCCCGCGCTTTTATTTATTCATTTTTTATTTCGCAATAAATCGGCAAATAATATTATTCTTTACATGTTCTTTAAAAATGAGTGAAAAGAAGGTTTTACCCGATAAAAGAGAGTGGACAGACGATGAAGTGTTTGAGTTAATCCATCTGTATGAGGAAGAGGAGTTTTTATGGAATGTTACACATAAATTTTACAGGAATCGGGGGGGGGGGGGGGGAAATGAGCGTGTTCGAAGAATTTGCAAGAAAATTTAAAAATTGTGATGGGAATGAAGTACAGCGGAAGATTCATAACTTACGTAATCAGGTATGTATATTTATTAAATTGAACTAACCCAAATTCGCTGCCACTTAACTGATTAATTAAATTTACTATCACTCTTAACTTTTTAGGTATCACACGAAATGCAAAAAATGAAAAGACTGAAGAGTGGTGATGGTGCAGATGACAGATACGATAGTAAATGGAAGTTTTTCTCTGCATTAAAGTTCATTGTGCCTAGCTTCACACCAACAAAATCTACGTCAAACGTTGTGAATATATTTATTAATTTAATTCAATGTTTTTCACTCTTAATGAATTGGTTTAATATTTCCTAAATAATCAACCTATGGAATCGACCAAAAAATTATTTAATAAGCCGTACGAAAGATTGTTCAATACGCTATAACTTCGGTAATACTGGTCGTATTGAGATGGGATTTTTTTTATTTTGTAGATCTCAATTTCTTCTTTAAAACAATATAAAATTCATAACTGTTGAAGTGAAAAAAAAGTCGAGAAAAAATTAATCTTTCTCATGATAAATATGCCGTAAGTATTATTACAAATTTTGTATTGTATTGTAATGAAATGTTTTGTTAAATAAACAGAATTATTCAATTAATTATTTTATTTAACATAAAATAATTAATTCATTTCTTCTATCCACTCATTTTCTCACCCAACACTCCTTTTTTTCACTTTCCGCTTTTTCGCAATTTTATAGGCAATTACAAAAGCAAGGGCCTGACGCGAATCCATTTTGAAAGAAGAAAAACAAACAAACTGCGATCAAATCATAGAACTGACTGCGAGTTCACTCTCAAGTCGACACGAAATGTTCCCTCTCTCGAGACTGCAGTGACCATCGAGTCTCACGAACCTGTCTCGAGAGCGTGAGTGATCTCAAATGGACAACCCCCTGAGATTAATCTCGAGACTTTCTCTCGAGATTTTCTCTCAAGTGGACACTTAGCTTAAGAGATATTAATATTTGTTTTTCCGTCCTATGGGAGAATAACATGGGCCGCCATTGTGGAGGTGCCCAACATGGCGGACGTGACGTCACCACTTCGACCGCGTATAACCATGTTCACGAGGGTTGCCACAGCGTACCGGCTCCGGGCTAAAAAAATATGAGCATGCGCATTTATGAGCATATAAAAGAGCCGTTCGCTACACAGACGCTCGTCTAGAATTCATTTTGTGTTGACGTTTGGAGAACGACAGCATTTTTCTCACGTGTATTGATTGGTCCCGTTGCTATTTGTTTGACATTTAAACGGTAATGTTTTTGTTCCCTGAGTCGATATTGTTGAATATGGATAATTTGATCTGATGTCTGGAATTAATTTGTGTTAATTTTATATTATTAATTGTATGTTTCTGTTTTCAGATTTATGATTAAGATTTTGATGGAAGCATGTCTCGTTTCACAAAAAGAAAATTTGTTGAAGATGAAGTACTAAATCATTATGATCTTCCTACCAGTAATCAAGAAATAGTAAAAGTGAGTTGTTAGTTTTCATAAATTATAACTCTAATCATGTTTGAATGTTGTTAGAGAAGTAAACAAATTGAATACATGTAGTAGCAACTACGCTGGTGTTGAAATCATTCTTATAACGATTTGCACATGACAAATGGGTTCGTATCGTTACGTTAGTAGTATGAAAAGTTCACAAAATTTTTTAGTTGTCCATAACTGTAAGGAAAAATTCAGAACTATTGAAGTTAAAGATGAATATATTGTTGATACTTAGCTATATAATCTCACTTAAGTTTGCATTGCATTTTTAGTTTGCTTATACTGTTCCCCTACTTAAGATTTGGGATTTGTCTATTCTTTTTTTTAACAAAATAATCGGGGCAACATCCTGAGAAATTCAGACTTTTTTTGAAAGTTATTAAGGAACTATGTGTAGATATATTATATTATCATGGCACCTTAAGCACTGCTATTCTCTTCAGAAAGATCACTTGGTTGTTGCTCTTCATGTGGGGACTATTTAATATTAAATTCTTAAGTCAAATATTAACCCCAAGAGTTGAATTGTTCTATAACACTGCAAGTTCTACAAACCTTGTAATTGGTTAGTGCATAATTATTCATAGTTCAGATTTTGTTATAATTAAACTTATGAAACAAGAAATGTGAACTGTTAATTCATAAGAACTTTCATTTGATAAACTGTTGCAATGAAAAGATCACATTTAACTGATACTTTTTCTCTATATTGCAGTATGTAATTTAATGTGAACATGTTTTAACTAGAACATCTTATGAAATAAGAAACCGAATATGAAAACTGCCCATTTAATGATATTCAGAAACAGTTAATAATGAAAAGCAACATATACTTAGAAATAAGATAATAGTATTATATTATACTGTAGGTTTGAATCAGTGTTCCTTAGTTCATTGTTGTATGAAACTAAAAAGTATTCTGGGATCCATATTATTTAGAGAAGATCATTATTTCTTAGAGTTAAAAATCTGAAATTTGTGAAAAGTTTTATTTTATTACTACTATAATCAAATTTTAAGTAACTTTATAGAAGAATTCTTACTTGAAAATTGATTGCATTTTTCAGTTGTGCTGCTTAGTAGTTGATGTGTTGACATGAAAAATATTTATGCCATTATTTTAGACTAAGGCTTCTTATAAACTAAAATTGTGTTGCTTGTCTGATCACTTTTATTTATTTTAATTTAAAGTTTAGTTGATGTTATTAATAATGGAGAATTTTATAAGCTGGTTGTTAAAGTGTGAAATTTTTCTGCATTTTTATGTTCTGTTATCAGTTTGAAATCTTGAAATTCACATCTGATGCTGTCAGTTTATATATATATATATATATATATATATATATATATATATATATATATATATATATATATATATATATATATATATATATATTTATATATATATTTATATATATATTTATATATATATATATATTTATATATATATATATTTATATATATATATATATATTTATATATATATATATATATATATATATATATATATATATATATATATATATATATATATATATTTATATATATATATATTTTTAATTATTTAATTTTTTTAAATGTGCATATGATTTGTTTGGTGTGTAATTCCTATTAAAATTCATTGCTCAGGTATGGTAGGTTTCTTTAGTGTTACACAGCTGTTTTCAAAACCTTTTTAATTTAGAATAATCATACTCGGTATGTTCATTGTCCTTTTTTGGGGGGGGTGGGGGGAGGGATAAAGCTGGGATCCTAATTTAGTATCTTATTTCTTGTTACTAAATGTAGCTTTCAAACATTTTCTTAAAAGTTACATCTACGAGTCAAAGAAAAATCGGGGATTAAAATCATAATAGACTAACTAGTAAGAGCTAAAATTTATAAGCAGCCCCCCCCCCCCCAAAAAAAAAAAAAGCATAATCAGGATAAGATTTATTTTCAAATACCTTAACAGCTGTCATTCTTCAGTCTTAATTACTTATATTAAATGTTAGAACTTTTAAAACATCAGAGGAAATGAATAAATTTCCTGAAATTATTGAGACTTGTGTGAACTCATTATGGCATTGATTTATGTTTAGTGCTTATAACATTAAAATTAAAGGTCATATTCATGAATAACAGTTAATTTTTTCCTATGAGTTATTAATATCTTGTTTAAGAATACACATTTTATATGTTTTTAATGTTTGTTAGTGTATAATCTTCTCCTCCCCTGAAAACAATTAAGATGTAATATCACACTCACATACTAGTATCCATTCTGACAAGACTTAACCCTAAACATATATTTAAAAAATTTTCTTTTCCCATTAAAACTAATGTTATTAACAACAACTCTTTTTAATATTCAGTTATTTCAAGCTTTTATCTGTCATTGTGGTTAATATTATTTCAGGTCCTTCGATGTCCTGGAAATAATTTACATGAAGTTTGTACTGCTGAAGGACAGAAGTTTCTGGTTAGCATGCCACCTAAATTTAGGAAGCACATTTGGGTTAAAAGAGGTAATTTGATGAGCATTTATTAAAAAAGCTTTTATATTTTTCAATGTATCTTGTATAAATTTAAAAAATATAAAACAAGTCAGATGATACATCTTAGAATAAGATGTATCATCTGTTTGGCAACATTTTTATTACCAAAATTTTTTCCTTACTTTTTGATAAGTTTGAATATATTAAGAATATACTTAATTTTTGGTGTGTATTTGTCAGCCTTAATACACTATCTACCAATAAGTATTTGGACACTCATGCAAATGATGATGTATGTGGTCCTAATATATGTGACACCCTTCGCCATCAAATATCATGTAGGAAACAACATTGGCATTAGTCGCATGCAAGATGCCACATAATCCGGAGTTATCTGATTTCAAGAAAGGTGTAATCGTTGGGTATCACAGAAGTGGCCAATCCTTAAGGGACATATTTAGCAAGCTGAATTACCCAAAATTGACAGTGGCCTTCGTGATTCAGAAGTGGAAAGGGAGTGGTGATTGTCGGAATATGCCCCGAGTCAGCAGACCCACGAAACTGGGAGATCGAGACCAATGGGTGCTGTCCAGAGAAATTCGGAAGAACCACAGCCAGCTGATGGCCCCCATACTCCAGGAGTGTCAACAGGCATCCGGGAGTGTTGTTTTGATGAATACCATCTGTAAATAAGCACATCTACTTGGTTTTCATGGTCATGCTGCTGCCCAACAAGCCTTTGATCACAAAGTCCAACCTCGCTACTGGGTTAATATGGTGCAAAGCACGTCAAAAGTGGACCTTAGATCAGTGGAAATGGAGCGACAAATCAAGGTTCACCCTCTACCATTTGGATGGCTGGGTCTGGTGTCTGCCTGGAGAACACCTCTTGCCAGAATGCATTGTGTCCACAGTAAAGTTCGGCGGAGGTGGAATTGTGGTCTGGGGATGTTTCTCCTGGTATGGCTTGGGACCCTTGGTCCCAATTCATGGTAAGCTCAATGCTGACGCCTGCTGCATTATTCTGGATGACAGTGTGTTTCCTGCGTTGTGGCAGTTTTATGGGGTGGACCCATGTTACTTCCAGGATGACACCCCCATCTGTCATGTTTCGAGGTCCACCATGGATTGATATGGTGACAATGGGGTTAACCAAATGGACTTTCCTGCTCAGAGCCCAGACCTGAACCCTATCAAGAATCTCTGGGACGAGTTAGATCGCCGAATTAAGTGGTACAACACCGACCGCCCAAAATCTGTGAAGGAACTTAATGTCTTCTCCAAGCAGAGTGTAAGAAAATACTACTAGCTGTCTACAAAGACTTGTGGAAAGCATGCCCCAGAGAGTTGCGGCTGTAATTGCTTCTTGTGGAGGCTCTACCAACTATTGAATATGAATAAATTTTGTTTTTTTTTTCTATCACAGGTGTCCAAATACTTATTGGTAGATTGTGTATATAATTTAGAAACATAAGAACTTTGAAGTTCAGTTTGTGAATAATTTTAACACCCCCTCTCCTCCCAGAATGGTTATTTTTTGTGATATATAAAGTATAAGAACTGTATAAGAACTGTATTGTTCAGTTTAATTTTGGGCCATCTTAAAAGGTATTATTTTTTGTTTTAAAGATGTTAGAAGGATAAAAAAAGTAAACCTGTTTGTTACCTAATTTTCCCAGCATGAACTTTCTTTTTGAAAATCATAGGAAACATTTTTTATGAACATAGAAAAATTAAGGAAAAATTTGTTTTTCTAATATCATTAACATGTAATTTATATAGTTTATATAAGGGTGGCCCAAATGAAAGTAAGAATTTGTTTTTCTCTGTAATGGTTTATTAGTTGGAATATCTAAAAATATAGGAAGTAATAGTGTTATATGAGCTACATATCTGCGACTCATAATCGCCTTGTCGGTTCAAGAAAGTGTCTGAATGTTTATTGTACTTTAGATAACCAGAGCAAAGAATGTCCATGGTTGTCTATGCAGCCAATCTTGATCAATGTCCTGGACATCTGCATCCTTAGCAAACTAGTGACCCTTGAAAGCCTTTTTCAGTGTGCTTGAAGATGTGGTATTCCCAGGGTGACAGATTGGGGCTATAGGGGGGACGGTTGAGGACTTCCCAGAGGAAGTACTGCAGCAAATCTTTTCTACGGCAGTCAATTCATGGTAATGGTCAAATGTGCATGAGCAGGTCTTGGCATGTCCCATACTCACTCATCTTCTTTGAAATTCCCTAAACCATCTGAATACTCTACACTGTGACATACACTCATGCCTAAATGCAACCCTCTTATAACAGTAAATTTTGGCTTCACTAACACCTGCCATCAAAAATCAACTAGCCGCTTGCTGGGCTTGTTAATTTTTAATGTTCTTTATTATAATCCTTTGAAAAAAATAACCTTTTGATAAATGGATTTACAAATTGGCATGAAACATTTTTCTTTTGTGCATGAGTGTAATTTTCCTGCTTATGAGTATAACTATAACATTTTAAAATGCAAATAGTTCTTTCTATTCTTTAAATTCTCTTGTTTATAATTCTATTTTAGGCAGTTTTGTTGTTATTGAACCCATTGCTGAAGGTGTCAAAGTTAAAGGTGAAATAGTTCAAGTATTGATAAAAGACAAAATTAAATATTTCAAAGATCAAGGTGTTTGGTATGTATTGAAAGTTTCCCTTTACCAATGTTAAGGTTATTGTTATTGTGTCTTTGTATTTTGTTTAGAAATCAAAAATTTAAAAAGTTTCTTAACTTCTATTATGCTGTCAATAAATTTCTCTAGGGGCTTAGAAATGTTTAAAATTTTCAACCTATTCTAGAGTTCCTAAAAACCAGTCTCTTGTTTTTTCTGAGGTCATGGATCTTAATTATTAAACTGAATGGTGTATTCTGACTGAGGAAAATTTGCTGCTGGACATTTATTTTTGTGGCTATATAAAAAAAAAGTATCACTCATTTACCTTTACTGGTTATTTTATTTTTTGTAGGTTATATATATATATATATTGTTGTTTTGGAGGGGGGGTTGTTGCCTGCAGCAGTAATTTTTTTTTTTTTATGTAGAAAGGATTAGAAATTTCAAAACATGCCAATCATAATTTTTTTAAAAATAGATTTAATAGGAAAATAACGTGGAATTTTAGCTTTCATAGTACCCTTCAATTTTGAACTAATTTGAAAAGATAACTGATTACTTTATTCTTAACTTCTTAAAAATTTACTTATTAAACATTACATTTTTAACATTTTCACATTACAGATATTTGATTATTTTTTAAATATGTGCTAAAATTTTCATTATAACCACTGACGTGAAAATTTTCTTATTCACTAAAATTTTTTTTGTTGAATTTGTGGTATTATATTTTATTCATTTAATAAATTTTTCAGTTCTGCCAGATTTTAGATGGCTTTATGTTTTAATATTAAATTTAGCAGCATTTCATGTATTTTATTCCTGCTTAGTGGATTTCACTTTATGAAGAAAAGTTTTTAAGGGGACAGAACACCTTTGACCCAAGGAAAATGCCAGGGAATTGACTGAGTTTTCATAATTTTTAACAAATTAACCAATAAAGCAAATGTAATTAAAATTTCTGGACAGTTATAACATAACTTGGTGCTACTGACTGATGTAAAATATTTAAGTTATTCAGGAAAACTTAACTACTGTATTATTTTCTTATTTTTGCAATTACTATGTGTCACTATGCTAATGATATCTAAGGTTATTTTTAATTTATTAATATTCTTCTTAGTTGACATTACAGCCCGTGATGGGCCTTAGCCTGCCGCACAATCCCTTTCCAAAGATAACATTTAATATGTAGATTATGGATCCCGTTTTGCTTTTGGCTCACTGTGGTCATACCAAAGACTGATTTTCATATTTTGGGGATCTAACCTCTTCCATAACTCATCATCTAAACATCCTTTAGAGGATTTGCCGATAAGATCCTTTAGAGGATTTGCCGGATATTTTAAGATGTATACAATCACATACCAATACCAATGTTAAGGTTAACCGAAAAAAGTCAAAACTTGCAGGTTAAGTGAAAAAAGTCAAAACTTGCAGGTGACCCAAAGTGGAGGGTAATATGGACCCCCAACTTTTTTACCCAAAAAATCATCTATCTATTTATTAAACAGCTGGAAACAAAAAAGAGAAAAGTTTTCAAATGAAAAAGGGAAACAAAGATAATATATTATTAAACAGCTGGATCATCAAATATTATCTATTATAAAAAAACTTCAATTTTGGTGACAAAAGTCACAAATATAAAACTCAGCTTTGGCTCCGGTGCACACAGAATGAGTCCAATGTAGGCTCATCACATAACAAATCCAAAGTTCTCCTCAAGTGTCATTTTGGAATGCACTTTTACAGAAGATGTACGATGCTTCTTGCTGGTCTGGGCCATCTCTGTAAACATATGGACTTGTATCCACCCAGAGGGATGAACTCTTCTAATTGCTCCGGATGGGGCTCCAATCATAAGCTGATCCATTAAGATTTTATGAGGAAATATCATTTGTGGAAAATATGTTCCCCCAGCACTCATGCAGCAAACCACAGTTACCAGAGATCCACGTTCAGCTGTAGTCAGAGCTCCCACCTGACATTTTCTCTTCAACCCGATGACTTGGGAAACTTTTGACTGAACCACACTTAAACCAGTCTGATCTACATTGAAGATTCTGGAAATGATTCCCAGAAATATTGACTCCATCTCTAGCAAGTAGGCCATTAAATCTTTTTCAGTGTAATCTGGTAAAACAGGCTTCCTCCCTAGTTTTTGTGCCAGGTGATGGCCAAATGGCTAGGGCACTGGCATTTGGATCAGATTCTGTGGGTTCGAATCCCACTGATGGCATGGATGTTTGTAGCCGTTCGGAATAGGCTTTAAACTGTAGGTCCCGGTCTAATTAGCCCCTGTATTACAAAAGTTGACCGTAGTGCTCCAAACCCTAGTTTTTCTATAACCAAATCTGCTGCTGGCTTATCCACTTGTGAAACCAATAATCTAAAAGTTATTTTTGATACACCAAACACTCTGGCAGCCTCCTTTAGTCCAATTTCTCCGCATCTTAGCTTCTGGATAGCCTCAATCATCTTCACCCTATCCCAACTTCTGCGCACTGCAGCATCCTTGCTAGTGGGAGATTTCTTTTCAACTTGCATTCTTAGCTTCCCGAATAACCGAAAAGGATTATAAAACATGAAAATAAAATGTATCACAATATCATCTGTGGAATCGCATTTTCTCACGGAAACATTATTATTACATCATCGAAACCGGTGTTGCTGATAATATGGACCCAGGTCCGTAATACCAGCACCCAAGGGGTCCATATTTCAAACAACACCATCTGGGAAACAAACTCGTTTTTCACATTATGAGTTACATCGAATTTAATTTCAAACTAGCTCGAAAGGAACTTCATGTCATGTAGAATGAGGCACAGGAATCAGTTTTTACAAAACATAGTAGTAGATATGTAAAATATTCACTTTTACTTTCCCCAGAAAAAGTTTGAAAACTCGAAAAATAAACAATTGGCCACAGGACGTCATTCACGAGTGAACTGGGGTCAATGACCATGACTATCCATTGCAGTCACCTTGGGGCTTTAGATCACAGCTATAATTAGCGGGCTGCACTTGCGTATAGGGCAGATATTAAGGGGGTCCATAATAAATGCAGGGTCCATAATCCCACCTTCTCCTCTACTAAAATCTTGTAATTTCATTGATTTTTGATATTTATAATCAATAATAAATTAAAAATGATTTTTTTCTACAAAAATTCTCACATCTTTTGTAAGATTTTTATTAATTAAGATAACTCTTCAATTTTTAGTTAATTTTATGAAGAAGGGTAATATTAATGTGCGTAGAAAATTTCAAGGCATTATCTTGATTAGTTTTTGAGATATGTGTGCAGTAACATGACGCCCAGTGGCACAGTGGTTAAAAAATGTCAAGCTGCCACGCCACAGGTCCAGGGTTCGATCCTGCGACTGGGCAAGGTCGACTCAGCCTTTCATCCCATAAGTGGGTCGATAAAATGAGGACCAAGCATGCTTGGTAACTAAACTCTGGGGGTCCCACGTTAGGATGACCATCTGCCTGAGACATGCTGTATGCCACCCAAAGCCCACAATCAAGAAAGCAGAAATGGGCACCACCGGCCTTGGTCCACCGCTGACTGTAGCACCATGAATTTAGTTTTAGTTTTAGTGCATTAAAACAGTAATTATGAAAATAAGAAAATGATAGGTCACTTAATTGAATTTTCCTAAATAATTTAAATATTATGCATCAGTCTATTATTTTTGTTGCAACAGGTTATGTTACATCTAACTGTCCAGAAATTTTGATTACATTTGCTTTATGAAAAGTCAGTCAATTTCTTAGCATTTTCCTCAAATTAAAAGTGAACTGTCCCCTTAAAAACTTTTGTTCCTAAAGTGTAAACCAGTAAACAAGAATAAAAGCAGTAAATAATAATATTTATGTATTAATAAAATATGAAATGAAACACTGCTAAATTTAATATCAAAATATAAGGCCATCTAAAATCTGGCAGAACTGAAAAATTTATTAAATGAATGAAATATAATACCGCTAATTCAACAAAAATATTCTAGTGAATAAGATATTTTCATGTAACTGATTATAATGAAAATTTTAGCACATACAGTAGAATCTCGATCGATTGTTCTCAGAATCATTGTTTTCCCATATGTGTCATTTCACCCAGTCCCGATGATCATATTGCTTTGTTATGTTCCCGCATTTATCGTTCAGTTCACTCGGTCCCTTGGAAAATGATAGATTGAGATGCTACTGTATTTAATGAATAATCTGTAGTATTTCAGTATTGTGAAAACATTTAACGTAGAGAAGTTAAGAATAAAGTAATCAGTTATCTTTTCGAAACAGATTTCAAAATTGGAGGGCACATTGGAGGTAAAATCTAAAATACCACCATATTTTCCTAATAAATTTAAAAAAATAAAATTTATGATTTGCATGTTTTGAAAATTTCTAATCCTTTCTACATAAAAATAATAAAAAAATTATTGCTGCGGACAAAAGTCATATTTGCATTTTTGTAAACTACAAAAAATAATTTAATGACCTCAGTAAAGGCAAATGAGCTTTACTTTTTCTTTATAGCTACAAACATAAATGCCAAACAGTTAATTTTTCTTTGAGTTTAATAATTAATATCAGAAAAAACAAGAGAAAGGTTTTTTAGGAGCCCCTAAAATAGGTTGAAATTTCTAAGCCCATAGAGAAATTGCTCTGTCTCCACATATTTTAATGAAAAAGAGGTAAAAGTTAATTTTGTTTTTACCATGAAATTTTTAATGTGATATTAATCTAAATTTCTCGTCTAGGCCTGATGGATTTTCAGCAGATATTGAAATTCAAGATACTGAAAGACGACAGCGTGCATCAAGTGATGCCAGCAGCTCTGGTGATGAGTGTTTTGTTAACACTAACAGACCCTGTGTGGAATATTCTTCATCATCTGATGATAGTAGTGATAATAATAGTGATGATGAATAGACATCTTTAAGATGAATATATTTGTACATAATTATCATGTATAAAAGTTTGTGTACGTCTGTTTGTAACAGATTAAATTCTGAAGACAATCTTTGCATATAAAGTTTTCTTGATATTGAATAAATTAACTTTTATTTTTTGCTCTAGAAGTTATATTTTATTAATTTATTTCATACTTTTGCAACAATACAATCTTTGGTTAAAGTTTTTGCTTAGCTAGAAATATAGGTAAAATTATCTAATTCTGTATTTTGAATGAAGAGGGTAAATCACTCATGCTCAAGTGAGACAGAATTTCTGTTCAATGGCTAGGAAATCTGTTTAAAAGAGTAAGAAGACAGATTTAAAAGAATATGGTTTCAAGCTTTTCATGTGAGACAGTATTTCTGTCAGTGGCTAGGAAATCTGTTAAGTAAAAAGACAGATTTCAAGGAATATGATTTCAAGCTTTTTGTGTTTCCTTAAAGTAAATAAGTTTTTTGTTTTCCTTATACCCTTGTGAGACAGAATTTCTGTGCAATGACTAGGGAATCCTTTTGAAAAGTGAGAAGACAGATTTAAAAGAATAGGGCTTCTATATTTTATATTTCCTTATAAGTTTTTTTGTTTCCATTTTTTCTCATCCCCTCTTTCTTAAACTGTAAAATTTTTGACTTCAAGAATTAAATTTCTTTTAATTATTCATTGATAAACTCTTTAAATTAGTTGACTTATTTTTAATGGGAGTTCCCAGATGCTGGGGTAGGAAGAGGTACAAAAACTGGTGTGTTAGGGAGTGAGTTAGAACGATATATATTAACATCTCATTATTGTCTGAATCCTTCAGGACAGGCAAGTAAATATCCACACCTTTATTGTGATGAAACAAATAGTTAACAATATTTTTGCTTTATACCTTTTTTTTTATATAAATGGAAATACTTTTGTTTGTTTCATTTAACAAATTTAGATCTTATGTAAAAGTTAAATAGTATGAATGAAACTCGCAGAAAATGATGAATACTTTTGTTTGCTGTTGATTAGATTATTTTGAGTAGTTTAACCCTTCAGTGGGTGGGCCAATTTTTGGAACACCAGCAGGCGCATGTGGCACAAGGTGCAACATCTCTTTCAACTTTGATTATTCCTTTTGTGTATAAACTATTTTTTTTCAAATTGAAAATAATAATTCTGTGTTTTATGAAAAGATATAAAATGTTTTTATTATCGAGATATATTTATAATTAAAGGCCAAAGAATGCAGATACAATCGCTTTATTTCAAAATTGTCCGGTTCATTGGATCTAAGGAGAACTTGCAAATGAATTCCTATTATGTCCCAAAATCTAAAAAACAATGAGATTGTCCATCTTCGCGATATGCGGGATACTGTGTAATAGCTGCACATTTGATTGAGTACATCAACTAATACTTTTGTCTTATTGTAATCCAGTATAATCGTTGATTTACCATGGTTAAATCACGACTATCAGTGAATGGAAAGGAATACAAGGGTCAGAAAATCAGACCTGTATTAGAAAGGGCATAGCTGTAAATAGAAACTGCTTAGAACATTCAAACATTTCATGTAAAAACAAGCCATTGAAAATTACAAAATTGTTGCAATTTGTACACGTTGAAGGGTTAATGTATTAAACATTCTTCTATGGTCACAATTTTTAAAATTTTTTTATTCTCAATTACAATTCACTAATAAACTGTAACCTTTTAGTTGTGGAAACTATAGTATAGGGGTGTCTGAGGTAGCCTAGTGGTAGTGTGTTGGCTTTCGGCATTGAGGGTGCTCAAATTGAATTCCGACAAGTGCCATTAAATACTTACATGTCTAGGCCAGATATAGGCACGTTAAAACTCTAGACCAGAAAGACCCTCTATGATGTCAGAGAGTGTGGGAGGGGGTATGATCCCCTCAGATGTTGCCCCTGGGGTTGCTCAGTCAAAATTGAGATGGCACCTGGCTAAATTGGACTCTGACATTTGTGGTGCCATTATGAACTGGAGCCGCACCCCTCAGCCCCCCAAAGCCTATATGGACCTGGTCTGGAACACTTTTGACCAGGGATATTAGCAACAACAACATAGCATAGTGACACACAAAATGATAAATAAATAATAAAAAATAGTAAAAGCCGAAAAAAGAAATGAAAAAACAGAATTTACAATAGTTGAATCGGCAGTTTGAAGAAGGAAATGAATCCAAAAGCTGTTTTCCTGGGAAATTAAAAAAAAAACTTAAAACATACTGTCTTTTTTATTATTTTTTCTTCACTAAACCTTTATATAAGATTCTTTACATTCACCCACAATTCCAGTGCCTTTTACAGCTTACAAGGAGCATCTATATGTAAATAACAGTATGGCACCAAGAAAAAAAAAACTAATTTCAATTTTTTGGCGCTTGTTCTTTTCTTCAAACTGCCAATTCAATTGTTTGTGACAATGAATCTCCCCTCCCCTGCAAAGTTATCCTATAACATTTGTATTTTAATAATAATCGAGTTTAGCATTGCAATGGTCACATTATGAAATCTCATAAAATCATGGGTTTAAAAAAACATTTTTTAAATATTTTTATACCCTAATAAATAACCATTGATTGCAGATACAATGCAATCGATGGTTATTTATTAGGGTATCTTTTATTATTGATTGAGAGCAGCACTACTGTCATATTTTGCTGCATGAATGCTTAACTGGTGTCAGTAAGGAGTAAGCAAAGTAATAATGTCATAAGATCCTAATTCTCGCAAATTTTGAATAGGATTCAGGAAAAATTAGGTATGGACTGAAGCTGTGTTTTCAGTTCTATCTTTTTATTTAGAACTAGATTTAAGCCAAGCTTTAGAAGTGTTACCATCCTTATTAAAATCTAAACTTTAGCCTATTCTTTTAAATGCTTTGAAGTTGTTTTTTCATATTGTAGTTGTATTAACCTCTAAATGCACAATTTTTGTATTAATTTGTGTAAAAAAAAACAAAAAAAAAAACTTGCAGGTAATTATAACTTATGTTTATTTAGACTTGTTTATGTTAAAAAAAATCTTAAAATTTAAATTTAAATGTAGATTATCGCTGTGTAAATAAACAAGCGGCGCATCTCCACAAAAATTATTTTTCTTCCCTCCTCCCCCGGCGAGACGTTCCCTTCCCTCCACCCCTCCGCGTATGGACGAAAAATTCTTTCTTCGAGAAGTTACCTTCCTTTCCCCGCGTGTGGGTGAAGAAATGGTTCTTTGGTGTCCGGAACAGGTCGAAAATAAAAAAAAGTTACCTCGGGAAAAGAATTGATTAAAAAACAGGATTATATATCCCTCATTTAAAACAAAAACTGTTGAAATACCTTTATTCGTTGTTTTTTAGTGTTTGCATTCTCTGACGGTGATTGCCGAAGGGAGCGGGTCCCTAAATCGACCGGCTAGACGGGCTAGTCTAATAAATAATAAAAAATCGTCAATCGGATAATAATGAATCTATACTAATAAAAGGAAGTGTTTCTCTGTGTGCGGTCTCCAGACGAATCTATGGCACTTACAGCCATGAAATTTGGCACACAGGTAGTGCAGATGATGAGTACGTGCACCTCGAAGCCCGAATTTTGAGTTTTATTCTAGAAAAATTTTTATTAAATTTTTTATGCAGTATTTGGTTCTATTTGCGCTAAGGTCCACCAGATGGCGCCACCAATTTTTTGTTGAATTATTTACATTTTACTTAAATTCAATTAAAGCGATACTTTGTTTAGTTTTTATTTAAACTGTGTCATTTATACTGTGTTTAGTATTTAAACTGATTTTGGTTAACAAAATTGAGATTTTTTTCTTTTCAGCTTTTAGTGGTAAAATAATGAAAGGCTGAATCTACCTCAATTCTGAGATGTGTATAACATTTCACATGCTTTTTTTCTATGTCATTTATACTGTGTATAGTTTTTAAGTTGATTTTGGTTAACAAAATTGAGATTTTAGTGGTAAAATAAAAGCAAATAAAAATCTCAAAGCAATCTAACATCGAACCTGGCATAAACGGACTTAAGATACTTCGATAAAAACAATTTAATATTAAGCGTGACACAAACGGAGCTGTAACATTAACATTTGAACATAAAAGCGCCGTGCCCGTGACGTTCACGGAGTTACACAATTCTGTGTTTCATGTCAAGCTCGCGGCCCTCCACGATTATTGGTGTGGCCCAGGCCTAGCCAATATATAGCCTGGTTACGAGTACCAATATATAGCCTGGTTCGTACAAGTGATTTGTTTGGTGGCTGTAAAACAGGTTATATTTTGCTTTCGGGGAACGCTTATTAATTTGTGCAATTATTCAGTGTCTGGTAAGTTAATTTTTTTTCCCAATGGCAAGAATTACAGGACAACAGATATCGAAAAGACAAAAATACAAGATAGAAAAATGACAAAATTTAACCCATCTTACGGATCAACTTATGTCTGGTAATCCAATAGCGCTACTATAAAGAAACGGGAGGTAGAGCAGGACAAGAAGCAAAGTGAGGTATGTCCATTTTTTTCCTGGTTATCACACAGGAGACAAAGAGGGTTGGGAGCCAAGTTAATTCTGTGGAGGTGCTTGCGGAGGCAATAAAGGCCAGAAAAAAGCCGTAGCGTTGCCACAGATTTACCTCTAGGCCACTCAGGAATATCATGGACATGGACATACCAGGGCTTGTGACCACTTCTAGCGGCAACAACATGCAAGAAGGAACACCTGAGGGTCTTTTTGACTATCGTCTTGAGGGAATGGTAGGCCAAATCCTGGTTGTTTAGCTGTAAAACAGAAGCCCCTGTGATGTCGTGCAACAACCCATTTTTCCTCTCAACGTTCTCAGGACAATTGTGTACAAAAAAGACTGAAGCTGAGACGTGAAAACCAATCACAGAACTCAACGTATATGGCCACGTGATATGTCAATCCAATCACAAATTATGCCAACAATCTCGGCGGCAAAGGGGGAATCCGTTTGGAGGTGACTTGAAAGAGCGAACGGTCAGACGGCAGAGAAGCAAAGGTTTGAGATTGGTCAGCGTTGGGATGCTGATATGATAGTGTTTTGAGACCAAATTGTAAATAATTTGTATATAGTGAGTTCTAATAAAGGAGATTAATTTTTATTTTAATTCGTGCCTCTGCTTATCTCAATGTCGAGTTTGAATTACTGGATCTCATGTGAGATTGTGTTGGCTTGTTGTCGGCCACGACATGACACCCCCTTTTTCGCCTGGAAGTCAGCAGCCTCGTTCCTCTCGATTTCGCAGTGGGCCGGGATCCACTGCAAGACAACTGTTTTGATCCGACAACCGTTCCAAAAAGTTAACACAGTCATCATTAGTAGTGCAACGTAGATCTACCACCTCGTGGTGCACTCTAGGCAACGGCTGTTACGGCAGAATGATCTAAAAAACGGCATTCAGTCTGGCTCTCAGTGTGTGTAAGTTAATGTCTCTCTATTCTAAAAATAAAGTAACTCCCGCTGTCGCTGTCAAAAGCTTGTCACGCCATCTCCTCCGAAACCGCTGGGGATATAGGGTCGAGAGCGATACCAATGGATGCAGAAAAATGGGGGACCAAAGTAAGACATGTCTCATCTTCGTCGGACGTTAAGTTTTTTTATTTTTTTATTTTATGTTTTGTGGGAAAATATCGACTTTTTCATCTTCAGATTACGATAACTCGCCAAAAAATGATCGTAGAATTTTGATCTTTTTACAATCTAAGACTACAGACATTTCTCTTTCAAACTAGACCTCATTTGTTTAAAAATATTTTAAAACAGACTAATATTTTCATCAAAAAATGAAATACAGTTTTTCAAGAAATATTGTTCCCTATGTGGATGTAATATCGATGCTCCTCGAGTTTTTATCTTACAAAGAAAATATTTACATAATCTCGAAGCTGAAAGCTTTCTTATTCATATAAACCTCATTTCAAATCTATATCTTAAATTTTCGAATTTTAATTGAAATTTAAAGCTGATAATTCAACAGTGATGAAACGCTCTTCGCATTAAAGATGACAACAGTAAATGGATGGAAGCTGTTACATTGCCCGAGAATCACCCCTATGTATCTCGCTATTAGCCATAACAGAGGAGCGAGCCTAGGGGCGAAGCCCCTAGTTCAAGGGGGAAAAAAGTGTTAGGAAGAAAATATTAATATTATTGATTTTTTTATACTATACTTTTCAAAATAAACCTGTGTTTCTGTGAAAATTCATTTTGAAGCTTTTTTCCCCACATAAACTTAAACGTTGTTTATTTGGCCCATGCCAGCCTTTGAGTTTGACACGCTTAGTGTAAAGTGTGAACGGCAATGACATAGAAAAAAAGGAAGCGGTAAGTTTTTTGTTCATTAAAATTATAATCATTTAATTTCGTTTAAAAAAGCAAAACCTGTCATTTACATAGATTTCAGAGAACATTTTCTTTTCTCATGTCCAGAAATTGGGCGGTAGCATCAAGACAGTTCTGGGACTTAGCAGAATTTCTTGCCACTTGATATCTTCGGGCATCAAATGGTAATCCTCATCCAGAGGCAGCACATACCGTCCCACGGGCCACAGGCAGTAATGCAGGAACCTGTCGACACAAGCACAGGTTGTGGCGAACACAGATGAACAGCATTTATACATGTGCATGCAGAATATCATAACATATAAAAAAAATAATTGGCACAATATTTATATCTTTGCGTTTTGTACAGTATGAAGATTTTAATTACATATGTATGACAAGCTGATTATGACTTTAAATTTCGTAAAAGGAGTTATCATATCCTAATCACTGATTAAAGAAGTGAACAACGAATGCTACTGCAGTTCAGACTTAATCATTTAAACTGTACGTCCCAGTGACAAATATGGGACGAATGTAATGAAAGCATTTTTCCAATGAGGTTAAAGTGATTTTCAGTTCGTGGAGAAAGAAACAGAGTAATCGAATTTTTTAGAGAATGGATGTATAAAATATATATTGTCAATTTTAAAAAGCTTCCATTAAGTAGTTTTGTTAAAGCGATTAAATAAATCTCACTGGAAAACAAGATTTGACCTTTGAATTGAATTAGATGTGTTAAGCAGTCTTTTCTTATTATTCTGTATTACACCGAATTTAAAGCAAGCTGTTTATCTCTAAAAATAGTCCAAAAGCTATTTGTTGTTGTCCAATTAATTAACCGCAAAATAAATTAACGTGATTATGACGTACAAAATAGGAACTGAATATGAAAGGTTATCACACTTTTTTCTAACTAAAAAATTATAACTAATCACCTTGTATTTATGATTTTTTTTCAAATCATAAAGACAATGAGTGCAGCTACTATCTACTTGGCATGTATTGAACTCGCATCTTTTTGCCATTTGCCTATGGTAAATGTAACTTGCCATTTTTTGTTGTCCTTCAGCTTTCCCGCCGGCAGTCTGAAGACATTCTTTTCTTTCCCATGTCGTATTTCGAACGTAATGGGACCATCGTCATCCGGGTCCAACACCGTCTCGAGAGGAATCGGTTTCACTTTTCTTCCAGCCTGTTCCTCATACCGAGTCACAACTTCCTGGAGCTCCTGAACGGTGAAGGCATGCCTCATTTTGGAGTTGATATTGTCCGAGGACATCTCTACAACTACCGTGTCCTCAGGATGAACGTTTGGACCAAGTTTTTCGCTTATGGCCGCCAGAAGAGCTGCTGGAACCCTCCTTGGGAAAGGATTAGTCAGCGATGGTAGGCTGTTGGACGTATTGAACTTGCTAAGTTTAGTCGCAAGAATGGAATTCTTTCTGGGGTTATCTTCCAAACGATCCCAGCTTTTGGATCGATTGACGGGTATCCTAGATTGCTGTTCTCTAGACGCTGGAGTTTTTTGGACAATCTCGGGTAGGAGAGGGATGTGACTGTTATCCGTACTGTTCAAAGTCAGATCTGTAAAAAAAAAATTAAGTTTTAAGAATTATGATCATGAAAGGGTCAAATTTTAAGACTTGCAGAATCAGTTATTAAATCATCTGCATTTGCTAGAATTTAAAGTCCATTTTAGTATCTATCATTTGCATTGATAATTTTTGTCAAGATCGGATGTCGAATATACGGTATTAAAAAGACTGAAACCTTCTTAGAATAATAGAAGATATAAAAGAGGCAGCTAATTAGTTTTAAAACTAACATAGTCGTAGGTATACTTGGCAAAAAATTATTTTTAATAATAAAATGATAGAACAAACAATATTCAATAATCTCATTTAATATATAGATGAATACTCGTTTTTAGTATTGTTTGTTCTTCAAAATTCCAGTGTTTGTGTGAATCGTATAAGAAAGTTTACATTGAGGACGCAACGTGTCAAGACAGGGGCTTGAAATAGCCTTGTGGTAGAGTGCTGTCTTTCGGTATTGAATGTTCTCAGATCGAATACCGCCATTAAATACATCCGTGTCTAGGGCACGTTAAAATCCGTAGACTGGAGAGTCCCTCAATGAGGTCAGAGAAGGTGGGAGAGGGTACGATCCCCCCAGATGTCCCCCCTGGGGTTGCTCGGTCAAAATTTAGGTGGCACCTAGCAAAATCGAACTCCAATACTTGTGGTCTCATTATAAAACCGGAGCCGCATCCCTCTGCCCGATAGTCTATATGGACCTGGTCTAGAATAGATTCCAGTCAGGGGGCATTAAAAACAACAACAACAAGTGTTGAGTATGTCGAAATAGTTACAAGTTTTGACATTAGATGGCGGAACGAGGCCGTTTCCATGACTACTCGCTTACGGAAAGCGAGAACTGTGTTTTTAGTGTTTTAAAAATTAGAAGTCGCTTTTTTCCTGTGTTTTTTGAAGTCGCTGTTCTTTTCTTCGTATCCTATTCTACATGTAGTCAACATGTCATTTATTCGTACGTCATTACAAAATGCTTAAAAGCGCAGTTTACATTCTATTTACTCATGTGTGAAGTAGTCAATTAATAGTTTTAAAATGCTATCGACAACCTTTGGAAGAAAGGTAAGACTAACTTCTCATTCTTTATATCCTATTCTTCAAGTATTCATTCATGAACACATTTACTCTGTTAATACTCAAGATATATGTGTGCCTGTTAAGCTATCTTTTCTTAGTTCTCTGATATTTTAGCAAAATTATTGCATTTGCATTAAAAAACCATATCATACAAATAAAGGTATTCGTTTCTTGACTTGATGCTTTAGATTTTTTTTTCTGACGAGGAATAAATAACTTTTCGTTTCAATTAAGTACTTCTAAATCTCTTCTACATTTAAATGTTAGATGGAAATGAATAATTATTTGGTCTTACCTGAATCCGATTTCCGGAGCCTGTGATGGCATTTGTGCGTCTGACATGTACAAAGAATATGAGGTTCTTTAGAATCTTTTTGTGGCAGTGCAGTAGCATAGATTCTATTCTTTGTTCCAACCTAGAGAAGATAATTTTCTTAAATATCATATTTTAAAACTTTACGTATAGACATTAAATACTTCTTTAATGATTGAACGTAAAATTAATTTACTCAAATATGTTTAAAAAAAGTGTTGGCTTATAAAATAAAAATAAAAATCGCCAATGGGAATTTGACATCTACACACATTGGTGATTAACACATACGAGTGTATCCATATAGAAATTAAATTTTTTGTTTGCTTTGACATTCTAACAACAAGCTTCTGAATTTGTTAGATTGTGAGATATTTATAAAAACGTGTAGCTGAGATTACATTGAGTTTTTTGAATTTTTTTCTAATTATTTGGCGTGCCCGAGTTAGCATTCTTGTCGTCACTATCATTGCAGATTTTTGGCTCCAGTTACATATCTTTACCCTTAATAATTTCCAGGAAAACAGATCATCAGGCCCCCCCCCCCCAAAAAAAAAAAAAAACACAAATTTACCCCCAATAACACAAAACCAATAAAACACTCCTTGCTATACGCAGTTCGATGTTTTAATGTGTAAATATTAATCAAATAGGAAAATGTCGAAATCCGGGAAAGAAAGTTCTTAGTTCCTGTTCACATAGGAGTCTGGTAGCGGAAGCGTGAAAGGAAAGATGGCGCTGAGACGGAAATAAACCAATTAAAGGCGTTAAAAATTTCGTTGCTAATCGTTTGGAGGTTTGTCATTGGTTAAATATATTTCAAACTTTAACGCTTCCGCTACCGGACTCCTATTGGAACAGGCCCTTAATCTGAAGAATATGAGCTGCTAAATCTCTTTAAGGCGCTTAGATGGAGTTCGCATCTCTGCTTCTATAACCCATTTGTATGTATCCCATATGGTGATTTTGGTGATGTAAGATAAGGTAAGATAATGGGTTTTTAGGGGTACCTAGCGGGATGGAACATACCTCTCTTTGACCTTCAATCGAAAAGAATAAAATCAGAACTGGAAATTTTGAAGCTAACTATAGCAGAGCCAAACTAGAATTATGGAGGTGATTGGCATATTGCAATCGAAATACCCCCGAAAGAGGTATTTCAAAGTCGGGGGAAACCATCGTATTGCTATCAGCTCGAGAGCTGACAGCGGTACCTTGCCTTTACCTATGGGTGGGGCTACGTAATTTTCGTATTTACGAAATAGATGCGAAGAAATGCGAAATTTGCCGATATGAGAGAAAAAAAAAGCGAAAATTATTTTTTTTTACTAGGGTGGGTGTCCCAACTATTACCCCTGTTCCTAATATCGCCTACTCGCGTTTCCAAAGTACAATTCGTGCTATGTATGAGAAAATGCAGTAACTTCTTAGTTCTGGGTTTGTACTAACAGCGGCGCTAGTGACAACGCTCTTATCACTGACAATAGAAACTATATCGCGTCTGAAGTTGTTTTGGCTGTTGTCTTCATATACTTTGGCTCCAAAGAATACAGTCAATTACCAGGTAGATACATCCAAATTCTAATTTTGTTTATACCATTTAAAAGTGCATTAAACAGAGAATCCAAAGGTGCTATTATTTTTGAAAACAACTGCGTTTTAAACTTCGGTCTTAGCATGTTTGTGTTGACTGTGTTGTGTTCCTAATATCGCCTACCAAGTTGATCCTAATATCGCCTACCAGGGGATATTTGGAACAATTACTTTAATTAAAAACTAAGTATTGCATTCTTATTTCCTTTTTAATTTAATGTATTTTATTACACTTTCCGTTCTTTTTTGTTGGAGACCTCTTGTCTAAGATGCCAAAGGAAATTAAAAATAGACAGACGTGGAGTACGTCGAGTCTGCAAGCCGCATGTCAGGCAGTTCTGATAAAAGAAATGGTGAAGATTAAAGTCTTCAAAACAGTTTGGCGTTCCAAGATCTACGATTCGTGAGTACATTAAAAAAGATGTGAATGATAAAAATGACGGAACTGCGGAGGTTAGAATAGTGGTGAGAAAGAAACTTGGGAGAAAACCCGTACTGGCGGATGATTTAGAGAAGGAGCAAGTTAACTACTGCAAGGAAATGGAATCCAATTTTTTTGGTTTGACTCGAAACGATGTTAAGCAGATGGCCCACCAACTTGCCTTGAGAAACAATCTTCCCCACCATCTTCTGTGAAAAAACAAACTCAGCTGCTCGAAAGTGACTGAATTTCTTTTTGAAAATGAACGATTCCCAATTGACAATCAGAACTCCACAGTCATTGTCAAGAGCCAGAATCCCAGGGTTCACTGAAGAAAACGTGAAATCTTTCATCGCAATTCTTAAAGCAGAACTTAAGAAAATTAAGTTCAACCCTACCAAAACTTTTAATGTTGACGAAACGGGCATTACAACTGTCCACAGTAAAAATGTACAGGTGATTTGCTCGAAAGGGAAATCAGCTGTTTTGCAAAATGTCAAATGTCATCGGCAGAGAGGGGGAAGCTGTGGGCAGGAGTGGCTCATGTGTCACTCCTGCTTTGAGTGGAACCACAAATATTGTGATGCAGCCAGTGGAGAGCGCAGAAAATATATATGTACCTTCTGCTTGAATGATGACCAAAATAGGTTTTAATTATTGGTATTACTTCTGTTTAACTTTTTCCACAATAAATTTTCTGTTCTTTGTTCTGTTTTTTTATTTGAGTTTTTCTTCTTCTCTTTTTTCCTCTCCCCCCTCCCTCATACAATTCCAGCATTCAGTCTTGCTCAGAAGGACTTTGTTAGCACCAGGGCCTTTTTATCGCATGGGCAAATCGGGACTTTGCCCAGGGCCCCCTGATGCTAGGGGGCCCCAAAACCCCCTTGGTGTATGCACCTAGTGCTTCTAATAGTATGTATAGCCCATGGAAAGTTCCTATTTTTATAAATGTTCGTAAGGGAGGGGGGCAAATAGCATCTGCCCAGGGGCCCCCAGCGTTCATAATCGAGCCCTGGTTAGCACGCCTTTTAACAGGTGCCCCTAATTTCGCCTGGTAGGCGGTAATAGGCACAGGGGTAAGCGTTATTAGAAACCGCCCTGGGGTTCACTGGAAATTTCAATTTTTTCAATTCAGCTACATAACTTAAACTGGCACCGGTTTTGGGGCTGGTTGATCTCAGGATACCAAAGGAAATAGCTGTTAGGGATGTTCTTTGAGTTTCCAGCCTAATTAGAAACTAGAAAATGGATGAAATGTCGAAAAAAAGATAGAGTAGGCGATATTTGGGACACCTACCCTACTTTTCGGTGAAAACTCTGTGATAAACAGCTTTTTAAGCGAAATTGGGTAATAATAGTAATTATTTATTAACATAATTGCTCATCTAAGACCATCCACAGTCTTTAACTTAGCGATCTCACTCTCGAAACTTGCTTATTACTTAGCGCTAAAGACTTAAGGAAGAGAATGTGGAGACTACTACAACATTAGCTTTTAACTAAGAATTTTGATACTTACGTAACCAAGTAAGAAAATTAAAATTTTTTTTTAATAAATGCGAAAATTTTGAATTTATATATATTTTTTAATAAATGCAAAATTTTATATATTGTAATTTTTTTTTGCGAAATTTGATATTTTTTATGCGAAATTTACGTACCCCTACCTATGGGATATATAAATTATTGTGTACACAATTTTGTCAGCATAGAAAAAGGATGGGGGTGGGGGAGCTTAATTACGCCCGTCATGTGTTGCCATCTATGAACAGCAACGAAAAACAAAAGCAAACGTGAAAGAATAAATTACAAAAGAATTAAAACCCACAGCAAAGGAGGATAAATAACGCGCGCCCTTGCACGGGACTTGCAGCATGACTTGAGAAATTTAAAACAACGAAAGAGGAATTTATTAAGACAAAATTGAACAAGGCCGAACAGAAAAAGAAATTTAGAAGCCAAATACAGTGCTTTATCTTGTCCTGCGTCTCTTGGTCGGGGAAGGCGAGTCTGTAAGGGCCTGTTCACATATGAGTCCGTTGCGTTGCGTTAAGGAAAAGATGACGTTGAGACGAAAATAAACCAATCATATGCCTCCAAACGATTAGCAATGAAATTTTTAACGCCTATGATTGGTTTATTTTCGTCTCAACGTCATCTTTTCCTTAACGCAACGCAACGGACTCCTATGTGAACAGGCCCTAAGGGAGAGTGACGTATGTTGATTTTTTAAGTTTCCGTACCATGGACATGGTCATAAAGTTTTCGTGAGGTTCCTAATAGGGATAAGAAAGCCCTTTACCCTCGGTATGGATTTGGAAACACTGCAGCTTTTCTCGCACGGTCCAAGAAGAAATGAATTAAGTTAAAAAAAAGGGTAAAGTTAAGTTACAAAATTAATTAAAGAAATTACAAAATAAAAATTAAAACATTAGAATTCAGTAAGTTAAAGTTAAAACACAAAAATTAAATTAACAAGACTTGTCAAAATAAAATGTTCCAATGTAAGCTAAAATAAAAAGCAAAATATAAAGATTAAACTCTCAAAAGTCGAAGACGAGCCACACAGGACCGCGAGCAGCAAAGATATTAAACGCTGGGATCAAACCCAGGATGGGAAAGAACTGTCAAGCAACCCGTGCTTGAAAACAGTCCGAAAAAGGAAGCAAGATGATGAATTTGCATTACAGAGGTTAAAAAAGATCAAGCTTAAGGGCCTGTTCACATAGGAGTCCGTTGCGTTGCGTTAAGGAAAAAATGACGTTGAGACGAAAATAAACCAATCATAGGCGTCCAAACGATTAGCAATGAAAATTTTAACGCCTATGATTGGTTTATTTTCGTCTCAACGTCATCTTTCCCTTACGCTACGCAACGGACTCCTATGTGAACAGGCCCTAACTACTGGTCGAGAGCGAAATATATCCCGCAACCTGATTGGTTGACGAAACAGGATCCAGGAGTTTAGCAGAAGATATTATCAGTTAGGACGGCTCACAATTTGACCATGAGGATTCGCAGAGGCATATTACACCAACGAGATGACACACTTCCTTTTTCAAAAAAGCATAAGAGGATGTGACTGCATATAATTAGGAAAAAAAGGGGGGGGTGAAAATTAAGCGGTCTAGAATAAATTTAAGGAAAACGGAATGACATAAACAAAGAAAAAAAATTAATTATGGGAAAGAAGAGTTGGGAGTAATCCCAGTGTCAAGCCCTAGAGTTGCTCTAGGTCTGCGATTAAAGTCTCTATTGTTATAATCAGGAAGATTGGCAATTTCTTCATTAGGGGTGGAGTACAACTGTCCAATTCTTAATCGACAGTACTCGTAATAAGGCGGTTCCAGGCAGCAGGTCACAACTGAATCCGTGGATAATCATAAGAGCAAAACATTGGAAGTTAAAAAGCATAGATATCTAAATCGCCTTTAGAATTGTATGCCAGAGTCCACGTGAAAAACGTATGGCATCCATTTTCTGCCCTTCTTTATCACGTAGTTGCATAAGCGACGTTGTATGAATATTGCTAGTACTCATTGGTAGATTTTAGAAACATTTGTCACGATGAGGCCTTTTTCGCGAGACGAAATTTTCCTATGTCCTGAGACTAATACACATGGGGCCGTAGATACAGTGATAGCATTTTTGTACTCGAAAATAATGCTCTGAGGACAGTTTCGTTGAAAAGTAAAACTAGATATATCCCCATTTTTCATCATGTTCATTATGTTTCATAATGTCTATGGTTTTATCAAAACAATATTCAGGTAATTTATTTTTCATTTGATATGTCCACGTGATGAAATCTTAGCACAATAGCATGCCTTTTCTTTATTAGTTCGTTTTAATCAACAAAATTCAAAATGCAGGAGCCCATCTAGACAATATTTTATAAGATTTATACTTTTGGTAATATCTTTCGCTTCCAAATTCCTTCGTTTTCCTGTACCATATTAAAAATTCTTTTTTTTATAGAGGTCTAAATTCATAAATGGCGGATTACTTTATAACAGGGTAAGAAATTGCAATAAAAAGTTAAAATGTAAATGAGTTTAAGTAAGTAATTAGTTATTATTACATATAGATTGAAATTTTGATCTCACTATCTATTTTATTTGAAAAAAGATAAGGCTGGTTTGAAAAAACTAAATAGTTTTGAAAAATTACTCAATTATTTTATTATTATTTGAAAATAAGGTTATCTAATTTAAAAATTATCATCGCAAATTAAGAGATGAAGATGATTTTTGATTTTTTCAACTCTACTTTATTACTTTAAATTTCTAGTTTTATAAATTCTTTAATAGATGAGACTGTTTCAGGCTTTCGAAGTGTTGCGTATAAAATCTCATTATTAAATATAAAAGTGGTATTATCGGTATATTAGTGGTATTATCGGTTCAAGAAATATTCTTGAAAATTGCCGATGCTTGGTGCTGTTTTACACAGTATAAACTCTTTATTAGTTATTTAAAAAGGTCACCATTCTTTAAAACAAAATCTTTTTTTACCGTTGTAAACCTTAACATAACCTACATTTTACTGCAAAATTAAAATATGTGCCCTTTTAGATTATTTTACTGTTGAATTAAGCTGTTGATTAAGGACTTAATTCAGTCATCCACTTTGGTCAGCGTGCAGTGGATTCCTCTTCTTAAGCGGCCAAGAGGGCATGAGGGAGCCAAGTGGTAGTACGTTGGCTATCGGTGCTGAGGGTTCTAGAATCGAATCCTGACAGGTGCCATTAAATACCTCCGTGTCTAGGCCGGATATGGGCACGTTAAATGCATAGACCGGAGAGTCCTTCTATGAGGTCAGAGAGGGTGGGAGAGGGTACGATCCCCCAGATGTCACCCCTGGGGTTGCTCAGTCAAAATTGAGGTGGCATCTGGCTAAGTCGGACTCCGACCCTTGTGGTGCCATTATGAACCTGAGCCGCACCCCTAAGCCGCTAGCATATATGGACCTGGTCTGGAATACTTCCGGCCTGGGGGCATGAGAAACAACAACAATAACAAGTAACCAAGTTTTAATTTAACTCACCAAAGCATTTTCTGCGCTAGATTTGAAAAGCCCCGAATATTTGTTATTAGGAAATAATGAGGTTTATACGTGTTTTGTGTACAAGCAGAGAAAAGAGAAATTCCGGTCTGCCACCCATTAAACAGCATCGAAGAATGTCAGAACATTTGATTCTCAATAAGGAATCTCTTCTGGAAGATTGTGCTTTTATTTCATTTGTTCATACGATGAATACCTATAACGATACCTGAAAAACAACAACAACTTTTGACTAAACTTTTGAAGACCAGTTTGTGCATCTCGGATGTTTGGCTTAATGGGAAGTGTTTTAATTTTGGTGTTTTATATGAATATGAAGAAAAAAAATCCCCGGTAAAGCAAGAGAATGTCGTGTGGATCTGACCTTGCTGTTTCCCAAACTTCTCAACTTCTTCATCGCAGATCCTGAACATGACATCAACGAGAAACCGACAGAGGCTATATCTTTGTTCAAACACGTGACATATTTTTCATATTTATCATAACACCCGTTATTAAGTTGTAGGTTTAATTTAGAAATAATGGGACCTGTAAGATAAATTTCTTTCAAGTCCATAAACTAGGTCTCTACAATTGCGTACATAAGGTTCCGAAAGATGTTTTTAGAATCTAACTGATGGGTATGCAATTCTTAAGGGAAATGATTCCACGCATACAAGGGTAGTCTATATAATCAGCTGAAATATTTAAGAAGTATGAACAAAGATCTCAAATAAATGAACATTACTGTTTAGGTTTAGAAAAGGTACTAGCCTACTCTATCAGCTAAAATATTTAAGGAGCATGAACAAAGATCCAGGATAAAGGTTACTACTGTCCGACCACGGAAACAAGGTCCCTGGATGCTGTTACGCATGCGCAAGAAAAGCTAGTCTACTTAGAAAATAGGGGAAAATGTCATATTTTCGGATGTGTTTGTTTGTGAAATACGGAATGTATTTCAGACTGCTTTTTGTCCGCAATTTTAAAGTTATTTTTTAAAACTTTATTTTTGATCGAATATGTGAATAATAATTTCAAAATAATAAAAAGAAAGAAGCAAATCTATTTAAAAAATAGGAGTTTTATAGGAGTGGATATTTTCGGATTACATCACAATCAAAATTATCTAAAGCTACGTTTTCGGTGGTTCTTTTTTTCTGAAGTTTCCTCGGAGATTCAAATTTTGGAGTTTCTTCACCCTTTGCTTCTCTGCGTATTCTTTTTTCACTGGACATTGATATCCCGGTCATTTCACTAGCTCTCTTTAGGGATTGCGAAAGTGGAACAATAACATTTCCTTCTAGTGCTTCTTTATCACACAATTTAATTACATTGTGTATTATACGTTTACAATCACTACGGAACGGCTTA
This sequence comes from Dolomedes plantarius, assembly GCA_907164885.2. NCBI lineage: Eukaryota > Metazoa > Arthropoda > Arachnida > Araneae > Dolomedidae > Dolomedes > Dolomedes plantarius. The sequence goes on from OU015502.1 coordinate 113,560,506, forward strand.
TTCCGAGCAGTTGTGTTGGGTAAAGGATCCATTAATTTTAATATAATAATCAAAATAACAGACGAGGAAAAAGCAAGCAAGCGCAGTTAGTAACCCATTCTAAAGAATGTCGAGAGACTACGAGACTTTTCCCCCTCCTTCCTCAGCAGCCTTACCTACAGCGTGAATAGAATCGTCTTGGCACTATGCCAACCGTGGTTCTTCGTACTGTGGTCGGACTGTAGTCAGGTTTAGGAATGGTGCTAAAATTTTCTTTATAAATGCATGTATTTTCCTTTTTTCCGCAGATACACAGGTTTTTGTCCAGATATCAGTGACCACATCGGTTACAACTACCAAAAGGCAACTCGCGAGATCATGAAAGTACATCCCCATGTCAAAACTCGTCTGGCCTCCGTGCACTATCCTGACAGGAGGGATTCCCACCATGTGCAGAGAGAATGCCAGTATTTCTACCCGGTTCCCGAATACATCCAAGCGTACAACGAAGGTAAAATTTGAATAATCGCTTTGGGTTTATCTGTCGGTGTGGCGTTAGTAACTACACCAGAACCTGGACCACATTTAACTAAGCTGTGGCTGAAGCAGAGTCGTATGGTTCACAGGAAAGGTTTGGTTGTCATCTATAGTGAAATCTCATGACGTTGTAATGTAATTTCAACTCGTAAAATGTATAGGTTCAAACGCATGAAACATGCCCGCTATCACAAAACTGTAAGTTTCCCACCAGTAAGGCATCACATATGATTGAACTGAAGACTAGTCCAGTGTCGTAGAGAGCGAGGGGGCAAGAGGGGGAGGGTCTATCATGCCCTGGGCGCCACTCGTAGAGGGGCGTCAGATGGTCCCCAAGACAAACAAGATTTTCTGGAAAATTTCAATTGGGGGCGCCAAAAAGGTATCGTGCCCCGGGCGCCAGTTATGCTTGCTACAACACTGGACTAGTCACTGCATTAATTCCTGTATGCGCAGTCGAGGGTCCGCCTGTTCCTTCAATTAGTATGGGTCTGGGCGCCGGACGGACAGTACAGATCTGTCGACCAATTTGGGCAACCCGGGACCCCTAACATGCCAGCTATAGCAGCTAAAATAATCCATATTTTTGCCTCTGCTGGTGCTTTGAATAGATCCCAGTAGATGATATAAAGATCATGCACAGGGTTCACAATTGACTTTAAAAGGTAGGAGTGAAACTGATTCACTAACCCTAAAATTGAGAGTCAAATTTTAGAAAAAAAGAATTTACAAGCACATGTGGGCCTTCTTTGTAACGGCGATATATGGACGCCGTTACAAAGAAGTTAGTCTCAAGAAGAGGAAAGGAAATGGAGCAAACTATGATTGATGAGAATCATGAGAATGTAGGATTTAGGTTGTCAATAAATGGCAAACCGAAATGAGAGAACCCAACACGCCCCCAAAATAACTCAGAGAACAAAGGTCCGGCTTTGATGCAAGGAGATGAGTGTTCGGTCTCCAGTCTTGTCAAACGGGGGATCCATAATGGATAGTTAAAGTTGCTGTGTACTAACCCTACTGGATTAGCTAACCTCAGTGTTAACTTATGGAGAAAATTTGTCTACCATTTACAGCTACATAAATTCTGATAATCCAGCAAAAGTGGTATTTTCAGATAGCCTGATCTTTTCTGCATCTTGCAACAGAAGTCATTTTATAAATTTCGTCCACCAAAGGAATTTAGGACCGTTGAAACACACTACACAAGATTTTTTCTCCGAAAAATTAAAAATTTAAAATATCATTTATATTTAAAAAAAATCGAAAAATGCCCCAAGATGTAAATTTCTTTCTCTATTATGGGGTACAATTTTAAAAAAAATCTTTAAATCAAGTTGACATTCCTTGGACACATTTTTTTCCATAAGTGAACATTGAAGTGACTGTAGTGTCGCTTCGGCAGACGACAATTAAATCCTCATCAATTTATTCCACATCAATTTATCGTTTGGCCATCAAGATTTTAATTAAATAAGTTGAACATGTGTGGCAACATAGGTGATATGAAGAAGAGAAGAATCAATGTTTTGGTTGTGCCTGTTAGATGTATTCGATGTCAAAAAGTAGATTAATTATTTAGTTATATAAGCAACATCTAATATATAATAAATAATATTTATATTGGAGTCAGAGAAGCGTTATTATTATTATTATTATAATTATTATTCACCTACAATTAAAGACGCTTCATTAGGGAAGGGGGTGTGTAGTGTCGCTTCGGCAGACGACAATTAAATCCTCATCAATTTATTCCACATCAATTTATCGTTTGGCCATCAAGATTTTAATTAAATAAGTTGAACATGTGTGGCAACATAGGTGATATGAAGAAGAGAAGAATCAATGTTTTGGTTGTGCCTGTTAGATGTATTCGATGTCAAAAAGTAGATTAATTATTTAGTTATAGTGACCGAATCCAATATAAAGTAAACTCTCGTTTATCCGGACTAACTGGGACCAGAGTCAATCCGGACAATCGAAAATCCGGGTAATATGCAAAACAAACCCTTAACTTAGCAGACTTACCGCTTATTACGATAAAAACTATACAGGGTTACTACAAAAGAATCATTTATTTTCAAAACCCGATTTATTCAAAAATGTCATACTTACAAATATGATTGATTTATGAAAATAACCACAAAATATTCAAGTTTTATGCTCACTCTACAAATGTTCCATGTGTGCCCTCTTGGTCACTAGTGCTGCCACGCCACCTGGTGTACAAACTTGAACTTTAACGCCGTGTGACTTCTTCCTTTGGGGAAACATTAAGGACATTGTTTATGTACCCTCACTACCAAAAACGATAGAAGAGCTGAAGAAACGGATCAGTGATGCATTGATGAACATTGACGCGATCACGCTACAAAATGTGTGGAAGGAATTGAACTACCGCCTGGACGTGTGTCGTGTGACCAAGGGGGCACACATAGAACATTTGTAGAGTGAGCATAAAACTTGAATATTTTGTGGTTATTTTCATATATCAATCACATTTGTAAGTATAATACTTTGAATAAATCGGGTTTTGAAAATGAATGATTCTTTTGAAGTAACCCTGTATTTTGTAACAAAATTACATAGCAGTGTTTACAAGACATTAAAAAATACAAAAATAACTTTTCACATCATTTCTTAACAAAGAATTGGCAATTCTAGTAAAGCTTTCTTAAACTCATCGAAAAGCATTTTATTACCATAATTTATTGAACAATCTATGCAGGAACTATGCATTGAATCAAACTAAAAAGTGAATATTTGGCTATCACAGTTAAAAATTATTATCTAATGTGAACATTGAATAAAAAATAATTACATGATAAAAAGAACTTTTTATATACCATGTTTTTAAATTTTCTGCTGAATCATATAAACTTGACAATTTTATGTATTAATAAATATATTTTTAAAATTTTCTTTGATGAATTATTCCATAAACTTGAAAGAAAATGAAGTTAATTGGAAGTTAACTTGCATATAACTTTTCGTTCCCTTCCGGCCAATAGATGGCTGCACCAGTCTACAAAACAAAATTAACTGAAAATTAATTTAATTCTGCTTAAAGATGACTGAAAGTATTAAAAAAATGCATTGTCATTGTGTTCTGGGCTATTCTAAAAGTTTCAAATGTCTATCTAGTCGGGAAGTTAGTTAAAAATCGATTGCAAGATTTGTACTTGACAAACAAGCAAACACACAAACAAGAAAGCAAGTTAATAAAAACATGGTAATAACGTCTACAAATCTGATCCGGATCAACGAGGGCCGGATAAACGAGGTTTTACTGTAGTTAGTACACATCAGCTTTAATCCAACTAGATAAATCCATGGTGGAGAAATTGTAATTATTGCAGAAATAAATATGTAAAAATCCTGTAAACAAAAAAATGGAAAATTTCATGTGTTGATGAGAGAGCGCTTATCTAGAAATATGGACACCCGGGGTCAATTTCAGATTCCTTGCAGACGTGGTCTCACAACATGGATAATGTTGCAAATGCAAAGACGTATTAGGAAGATGCCTTTACCCGACAACCAGAAGACTGGTAAACCAAAGAGAGTAGAGTGAGTCGAGAACCTTAAAATTTGAACAAAGCTCTCAAGAGATCACTTAAGGTGAAGCCACTGCTAAATGAGTGGAATATTACGACAGTGGTGTAATAATATATCTTCGTGTTTGTACGTCAAGCTGTCGCTCCCGTTATCTACCACTGGACGATTTTTTACGTTCGTACCAATTTTTACGAGAGCCTGATGAAAAAATTTTCTTTAATAATTAGCCTTAAAACTAACAAACAATTTTTTTCAATTACGCATTAAAGATTGCCCATTAAAGATTTGTCGAGAAATTTCCCTATAAAGTGATAAAAATATAAACGAAAGGCTTATCGAAAATACAACCTTCTCATTTCTTGTTGTGTTCATTGTTAAATTTAATAACATTTTTAAGTTCCATTGCTGATATTTGTCAGATGAAAGCAGGGGCGCAACTAAACATTTAGGGGCCCCGGGGAAAGGGCGCAAATTGGGACCCCTGGGTAAATAATGAAACATATTTTTCTAGAGCCTGGGGCCCCCTTATCTCGGGGGTCTTGGGGCATTGCTCCGGTTGCCCCAGCCTAGATACGCCCCTGGAGGAAAGAGGAATCTCTGATTTTACGCAAAACTATTTTACTACCAGGAAAATGTCGCGAATTCAGTAACGAAGCTCAAAATCAGAGAAAAAAGGAATCTGGTCGAGAAGCTTTGAGAGATGGTTAATCAATCAAAAACAAAAACCTTCTTTGTTGAGCTTTGTTCCTTAAGGAATTATTAATTCTGATTCTCGAATATCTATCAGTACCATGAATCGATTGAAATATTTAATCAGATTATCTCAAAATGAATTTTTAGTTCACCGAATTGTTAAAATGAGCTTGAATTCTTCTTAATTTATGACTGGAAAAACCCAACAGGTTTATAAGTGCCATAAACAACCTTCTGCCTCAACATTGATTCCAGGTCCCATGGAAGCAAACATCTGGCAGTCCTGTCCAGGGAACAGTCGGTCGTACAGTCAAGAGCATAGATATCCAGAGCAGGCCTATCCCCTCAGTTGCAGTGAATGGGCCTCCCCTTGTGTGAGCAACCATTGCAACGAGATGTATGCTCCCTGCATCAGACGGCAGAGTTACGGATGCCACGATCACGTAAGTCCATACTGAGATTCATCCACCTGACTATAATTTAGCACAGGGGTTCCAAAACTTATTTGGCTTAACTCAGAAAAAAAAGGCTCAGCGCCCCTGGAAATTTACCTTTTTAAGCCAAAAGAGATGCAGCGACAAATTTGTGTCCTTTTATGTATGTACATTTCTAACTATGTTCTAATACATAGTAAAGAAAGTTGTGTTGTAGTAAACAAGACACTTTGAGGGCTGATATTATAAAATTATTATAATTAGCAAAATACAGAATGAGGGCTAATAACCAAGATGCTCAGAGCTATAAAAAAGGCCAAAAATATATAACTAAGTCACCGGACACTTGACAAGTTTCAAAATGCATGATTGAATGTTTTCCGCTTTGGGTACTTTTCGTATCCCCTGTGCCCAGTATCTTCGGGATATTTCAGAATTTTCTCATCGACTTTTTATATACTTCAACCACTCCCTTAGTTTCCTTCAGCGCTTCCAATTTGCCCCTGACGCTACTACCACCCCCCGGGGGGGCGGTATCGCTCACTTTAGGAACCCCTGATTTAGCGTGTCGACACCACTTATCCGTGAAAGGCTCGGTGCATAAGAAGAAAAGGTTCCCTCCATAAGGAAATTCAATGAGTTCGGATTACACGCGAAATTTTATTTTCTTCATTACATGCAATGGTTTTTTTTTCTTTTTGTGTGTATTTTTATTTAAAACACGTAACACGTTTAAAAATACTTGAAAACAATTAAAATGTTGAGCTAAAAATTTTTAGGATTTAAAAAAAAAATATTTTTTGCATAAGTTTTCCCTTTTATGCTTTAAAAGGTTTTCAAGATAATTTTGTTTTCAGTACTAATAAAAGTTTTATTTATAAAAATTTTAAATCTGATTTAAGGGAACGGTGGACGTTAAAATTAATTTTTTTTTACTTTTTATCATAGACATACGATTTTTTTTTACATCTATACATTTCACTATAAATATATAGAACTAGCCGGGCAAAGCCCGGCTATGCTCGGGCCCCACAAAAGAAAAAAAGGCCCTTTACAGGGCCATACAAATGTATTAAATTCCCGTCAATTTTCATTCCCGTCGCTGCCGACAGATGGCTGCACCATACTGCTTGGAGTGGCCTGCTTCTCCGGAGTGCTTTTTTAGAATTATAATATCTTTAAAACTATTAAAGTAAGAGAATAACTGTAAGCAGAAAAAGTTATCAGTTTTCAAAGCTCTTTCCAAATATGTAAGTTTTATGTACTTTCATGAGAAAAATAATACACCGATTTTCGACCAAAGCAAAATGGCCGCTAAAATCGCATTCTCAGGATGAGTGAGACCCGGAGACGTGACGTTCACGTGACTCGACAAATACGCCTGTTACTTTATTTATATAGATACCGTAAAAGAAATTTCCAATTTTATTATAATTTTAAGATTTTTTTTTAAAATTTGAAATTTATAAACAAAATTTTAAAATGCTCCTTGCGACTTAATTTTCGAGATATGTCCTCGATTTTGCATTTAATCCCTTTAAACTGTATAACAAACAAATCTGGGTATCAATTATTTAATCCTTGAATAGTTAATTTTTGAGAGATTTTTTTCTGAATTCCATCCCGATTTTCATCAAAGTTTTGCCTTTTAATAAGCTATAAATAAAATTTAATTACCTTAATGCAGTCGAATTGTAAAATGCATACCCAGTTTCTTTGAAATTGTATCAGGATTCTTCCTTATCAATTTCATGAATTTTGAACAAAAGTTAAGTCGGATGAGGAGCATTTAAAAATCTAAAAGCCTTGAAAAATCTGTTATGAGAAAAACAGAATTAAAGTTTATTACTACGCTTACCCTTTATAAAGTACTTCATAGAAGCTTCATAATAGTATAATATCAAGATTTTTCGCTTGAAAATAAAAACTATTTTGGTACTATTAACCTACAGAAATATATATTTTTTACAATAACACAATCAATATTAGAATGAAAAGATTTGCTCAAATGACGGCCCACCGTTCCCTGATTTAAGGGCGAAATAATTACAAGATAAAATATCAACTTCTATGAACTTCTTCTATAAACATGACAATTCTGTGTATTAATAAAAACTTTTTAAAAAATTTTTTGATGAATTATCCCATCAACTTGAAAGAAAATGAAGTTAATTGGAAGTTAACTTGAGTTTAACTTTTCGTTCCCGTCCCGGTCGATAGATGGCTGCCCCCTTCTACAAGACAAAATTAACTGAAAATGAATTAAATTCTGCTTAAAGATGGCTAAAAGTATCAAAAGAATGCATTGTCACTGTGTTCTGAGCTATTCTAAAATTTTCAAAGGTCTAGCTAGTCGGGAAGTTAGTTAAAAATCGATTGCAAGATTTGTATTGGACAAACACACAAACAAACAAAGAAACAAACAAGAAAGCGAGTTAATAAAAACATGGAAAAAATAATTTCTCCGGAATAATTTTTGCTTCGGGAAAAATGTATGAATTTATACTCTAAATTAAAAATTCGAAAGAGTTATTATGAAAACAACAAAGAAGGCTGTGCAAAATTTCATAGACATGCCTTACGAGGAATTTCAGATACATCCTTTTAAAAGGATAAATCATGAAAAATATCAACATAAACAGACGCAAAGTACGCCTGCATGCTACTTAATTATCAAAGAAACATTCATTTTACGTTATTTAATTCTAAAAGCTACAGAGTAGGTTTTAAGCCGAGAAAACAAAAATGTGCTTTTTTTGAGGATTTTGTGTTTCAGACACCTTTATGGATATTATTTTCGCACAGTCAACAATTTAATTAATTTAATGTGAAATATTTAATTCAGTGTATCTCTCTGAAGCTGTTAATTACCGTTTAATAACGTACATAAATACATCAGAGATTCTCATCATTGAAGTCTCTAATCAAACAAACACTAATTAGAGAATATTACATGAATAGATATGAAAATAAATTTTGATGCGAATATAGGCCTTTAAAATGTTAAGAAGGAGCTTTGTATGTATAAAAAGATTGCGGGCATTATGTTAAAGATTTCCCGAATTTCAGGTTATGATGCCGCCTAGTATGTCCTATTCTCAGAACTTCCAGCAGAGGAATCAACAGGCCTCTGAACCTTGCTGTGATTCCTGTGCCTCTGGAGGCCGCTGCAGTGGAGGCAATAAAAGCGAAGCCTCAATGTACAAGTATCCAAGAAAAAAGTATCGAACCTCTCAAATAATGGACCATAGAAAAGGTGGCGTTATACCAAATTACATGGGACACATACCAGGTATGAATAGACAGCATCACACACAGACACACACACATATATAGGGTGAGCCAAAAGTTCATAAAAACTTTAAAAATTCATACAAATAGGAAGAAATCATGATAAAGAAGTGCGGTTTGCAAGAAAGGGCTCACAAGGAAGTCGGATTTTTTTAGCAGCCGAAAAAAGTTAAAAAAGTCACCGATAGATGGCGCTGGAATGCGAGAGATTCAGCAGAATTATGCAAATCAATCTTGCCATAAAAGACAGTGATACACAAGAATTTGGAGGACACTTGCCAATTGAAATCCAGTCTACAGACAGCCATTGACTCCACCCCCACCAGCGAATAACTAGAAGATCCAGGAGACATCCAATCAGAACTGCTCTTTTCACCATCCAAAGTTCTGACCAGAAGACTCATTGCTTCACTTTTTGTGTTGCATTTTCCAGAACATTTGACGATACTCTACGAATTTTCATTCTATTTTCTGTGGAAATTCAGCTCTTCGATGACATAATTATGAAACATCTGTGTTTGAAGGCACTGGCCTAGGTAACACAGTTAGACATTTGATCCTATGGTCCTATGGAATTTGGAGGATCGGCCACGAAGTGGAAGACCCTCGTTGGCGGAGGACCGCATTAGTGCGGTGGAAACCGTTATGAATGATATGGCGGCGGAATCGTCCACGTGGAGTAGCAGTGCTCGCAAAACTGGACCAGTGATTCTACCAGTAACTTTTTTAATTCTGATTTTGCTGCTGAAAAAAATCCGACTTCCTTCTGAGCCTTATCTTGCAAACTGCACTTCTCTATCATAATTTCTTCCTTTTTTTATGAATTAAAAAAAAACCAGTTTTTACGAACTTTTGGCTCACCCTATATATATATCTGTTTGTTTCTTGTTGTCGCCAAGTGAAGTCGCCATTTCATTTTATATATACTTATGGATACCTTCTTTTCTCTTGGAGTTTTTTCTCAAATGACCTTTCTTCATACAGTTTTTATATATTCAATTGAGTTTTTTAGGATCATAGGAGCGTGAAATTTAAAATTATATATCTTTGCATAATGTCACATTCCAGTTATGTGTCAAGTAAAGTTTATTAAGTGTAAATATTTCGCTTGAGAAACGTCTCACTTTGAATTATACATTTACTTGCATGCATGCAATGTTCTATCTATGAGAAAACGCATGAGAGAACGAAAGTAGAATTCGTAAGGCAGCTGAGTTTTAACATCGATATTTTAACATAGACCATGTTTTTGTGGAGGTTTTCCATATGAAAATCGTTATGGAACGAAAACATGCTACGCAGAGAATGGAGGTCTGTCATCTTGGCATCTATGGAAGTTGCGTTGTATGAAAATAGGATTGTTTGCTGTTTTACACTCCTCACAACCTCGTAAAATTTAACAAAATGTACGAGATAAAAATAATTTATTGAAATTGGACAGAAATATGGCTGTCTGTGAATATGGTGATATATTTTCCCCGTCGAAAGTACCATCAGGGAATCATTCGTTACGGTTTGTGTTTTATCGAATAGCAGTATGAAAGATATCAGTTTTTTTATGACTCATTTCCTAGTGTATACACCGAAGGCATCCGAAATGTTTGAAGAATGGCGTAAAAACCAAACACTTTGGGTATACGTATTAAGATTAGGGATGCGACATCGATAACAAAACATCGATGTTTTGAAACATCGATATTCAAAATTAAAGCATCGATGCTAATAAAACATCGCCCAAAAACCATCGATGTTTTTAAACATCGATGTTTTAGAACATCCATTTTTTAAAACTGGTTTAGTAATCTCTAACATTAATGTTACTTCGGTTAGTCGGGGGGGGGGGGAGATTTAATTTTACTCTCTGATTAGGCTGACACAAATGGCAAAAACTTGGTTGCTTTTGCCTTGGGCTACATTGATGACTCAAAATTCTCGCTGTAAATATCGCCATGTTTTGCCTTCAAATGTCCAGATAAATTCATGGCATTGACAGAAGTTTTCAGGGACTTAAGGCAAATATTGCATTTCGCCAATTTGTCAGAGGTTTTGCAAAAATATTTTCAAACGGTACTTTTGGGAGGCCTCTTATTAATAATATCAACGTCAACTTATATAAAACCAGAACAAAACAAAAACTTACATGGCTGCTCTCGTGTATATACTATTTGTAAAATTAAACCCCATGGAAGGTTCTGGAGTATCAGGAACATTCCAAACGCTCTGATTGTTTCATTGGTTGTTGATTGTCATTTGTCTGTTTCCTAAGGAATCGTTCCCCCTTTTGTATTCGTCCTATTGAGAATTCAGACCTACATTTACTGAGTGAGAAAATTAAGCTACGTGGTAATTTTTTTCATTATGGTAATTTTTCCTTAAAAATAACATCGAGACAACGTAAAACATCGAGCACAAAACATCGATGTTAGAAAAACACCGGCTTCAATAAATCGATGTTTAAAACATCGATGTTTTGAAAACATCGACATCGATGTCACATCCCTAATTACGATGCAGATGCTCCATGCACGCCGGACCTGCGATGGTTTATAAACTGGCGTTGAAGCAACACAAAGGTAACACATAACGTGTGTTGTGGTGAGACTGAGAAACAAAATGGAGGAATGAATCTCTTTGGATATTTAGAAGTCCATAGGTTCCAACAATACGTTACAGATAGTGGCCGGCTGTAAGCATTTTTTTTCTCTTTTAAACACCCTGTCCATTCACGATAGACCGCTCTTCAAGTTTTAATATATTTTTCGCGATTTTCTTGGAGAACGTTGGCTTATAAACATGTCACCTTACCATACCAGATAAATGTTCTATCCTTTGGTTGGGTACTTGATGTGTTCGATTTCCGTTGATTAATTTATATTACTGTCTCAAAAGTATTTGTTTAACACAAAGTACCCATATATATATATATATATATATATATATATATATATATATACATATATATATATATATATATATATGCACAGCAACTTACGTCACTATTTAAATTTAAAATATTTTAACTGTATTTGTAACGGTGTGACTATATACTTATTTTAGGAATGCAAAACTCATTCGGTGAACCCTATGCAATAGCGGCAAGTAGACTTTTAAGACGACATTTTGACGAACTTTCAAGAAAAGGATTATGACAAAAATATGCCAATTTTATGGGATCAGTAATTATGTAAATCTTTAAACGCTATTTCATGTATGCCAGATAATTCCTTCAATTAAAAATGGTTGAAAATGTTCATAAAGTTTCTGAATTAATGGAATCTATAGTTAATTATATTGTGTAGTGTGTGTTTTGGCGATATTAGAAACAAGATGGATGGTGATGAGTCAGCCTGTCTATTTGAAAGAGCTTGGTGAACGTTAATGGTATGATGTCAGTATGTTTATCTTTACTTATATAAAAGCCTAGAGTAGAAAGATGTAGGTAACCATTCCGGGACGGACCAAGTCGGGAACATCTTAACATTGCGACGCCATTTTCTGAAATTTTTCTTGAAAAATAATACCACAAAAGTTATATATTTTGAAAGCCCTTTAAAAAATATGAAAATTTCAAGTGAACACCCTAGCTCAAAACCGTTTAGTTTTTGAAATATCTTCAAATTAAAATATCCATTGAAAAGAATCATTTATTCAATTGAGTCATTCACTTGAATTTCGTATTCATTTTACTCCATGGTTTTTCATATTCCCTTTAAATAACTACATTTTTAATGTATAATTTTAATGTTAATTAAATTGTGTTTCACTTTGCTAATTATTAAAATAATCATTTATTCAATTGCGTCATTCACTTGAATTTCGAATTCATTCTACTCCATGGTTTTTCATATTCCCTTAAAATAACTACATTTTTAATGTTTAATTTTAATGTTTATTAAATTGTGTTTCACTTTGCTAATTATTATATAATCATTATAAATTAATGTCTGCTGTGTGGTGAGTCATTCACTTTTGAAACAGTTTTGGTTTAGTTTTGTTTTGTTGTTTACTGCTGTTTAAGTACAGTTTGTGTTATTTAATTGTCTAACTTTTTGTATTTTTATTTATTTAATATTGATTCAGAATTTTACACTTAAAGGAAAATTATATTTTTCTGGAACCTATATAGCATTATGTACCTGTATTCAACGTAGTATATGTTTAAAATCTTTCTTCATTACATTCAAAAATAGAATCTTCATGCTTTTTTTTTTGGTTGTTGTTGTTGATCGTATGAACTCTTATGAGAAGGAAATGCTGATCAACATTCCGTCATTTTGACGGGGGTTATATACTAGCAATTAAAAAATACTTTACACTGTAAACAGTGTAAGGACCTGTTCACATGGAATCCTTCAGCGTCAGCGTGAATGATTCCGTTAGCGCTGACTGGTTAAATGGGTCAATGATTGGTATATGATTGGTTAAAAATTTTTACGCTGACGCCGACGGATTCTATGTGAACAGGCCCTAACATATTGTTACGAATTTTACGAGTCTAAAGTCTCTTTCTTCTAAATTTTCTTTTATAACGCCAATATGTTCTTCAAAAATATTAAATTTGTGTTCCACATTCTGGAATTGTTCTTCAAATTTGTCTTCCATTTCTGTTACTCTTTCATTCACAGTAGTTATAATTTCACACTTTAATTCTTCCTGACAAGCCGATATTTCCTTCTTTATCTCTACTTGACCTGCAGATATTTCTTTCTTTATCTCTTCTTGACCTGCAGATCGGTTGTTTTGCATAGCCGTCATTGCAGCAATAATCTGTTGGAATTTATCCCAAAGCTTGAACTGTAACAGTCTGAACAGCCATCGATCTTGTAATAGATATTCAATCCCTACACCACTGACCCCAAAATGTTTTCTTTTTCCTGGGTTCGTTAGGATTGAATAAAATCTGTTTAGAAACTGCACACAAAATAAAATTTATTATTCTGTAAATTCTTCAGGCGCATACACAAATTAAAACAGAAAACACGTAACAACTGTCTTCTATACAGCAGAAAACTCTAAAAGCACAAGTCAGGATACCAGAGTCTTCAATGCAATACACGCCTAACGCACTTTCAACCCATTCAATTCTCAGTAGAAAAGAACTGAGTTCCAATGCCAGTGTCAGGTATATTTATGGACTTCCAAAACGCCCCCTGTTGGTTACTTAGCTAGATATCTCTAGAAATTTCCAGAAAGGTCTAGACGGCAAATTGGCGACCATTTGGCATCATATCGCCAAATATGGTGACCAAAATAAGTCACCAAATCCATTGGCTAGATTACCATAGACTCGTAAAATTCATAACAATATACACATTCCAAAAACAGTACTGTTGAAAATAAAAGGCGAGAGTACAAAGTGTAAGCGCTGGAAGGTTTTGTGTTTTACAACGTCAAAAGTAAAAGATTTACATACCTTCGGCTTTGGAATTTTTCCTCCCATAGACAGCTTTCTTAGTTGTTCTGAAAGCAAATTGAAATGGTTAAAACTAAAGCGTACGCAAAAAGGGAACTTAATATAACTTCATATTTTGTAACGTTTCGTGCAGTAGTTCGCCATGCATTTATTTTTCTCCTTAAAAGTAAAAATATATGTAATGAAAGAAGTTTTGCGCCAACCCTTTTCACGCAAAACCGAGAAATTTACGTATACTAGAAAAAAATGTGTTACTGAGCTTCTACCTTGAAGTGCTTGAGACCTGCCAGTACACACTCTTATTTCTATTTCCTCCTTGGGTTGTTATTTTTTTTTTCTGTTAGCTACAGTGTTGCCAACTTGGGGGTTTCCCCCCTAAATTTGGGGGTAAGTTAGCTGAAAAGAGGTGTTTTTAGGGGCCACATTTTTTAGGGGTATTTTGTCGGAGGAACATTTTTTAATATTTTGTACGATCGAGACGCGTTTTTATTATTAGATTATAAGTTCCATACATATGTCAAATGTAAATAAACCTCCATTTCATTATGTAAGTGTGTATTTTCTATTTATTTCAATTTATCTCTCAAACAGGATGCCTATTTGGAACCAGAATTTCATTTAGGAAGGTCTAGGGGGATCTCAAGTTGGTGTTAGGGGGGAACAGGGGGATTTCGAGATGGCGCTAGGGGGGCGCTTTGTAGAGGTTGGCAACACTGGTTAGCTAAGTTACGAATGTAACACATGACGGGCGTCATTAAGCTGCTTCTTCCCCATTCCATTTCTATGCCGACAAAATTGTGCACACAATTTATATATCTCATAGGTAAAGAAAGGCAAGGTACCTCTGTCAGCTCTCGAGCTGATAGCAATACGACGGGTTTCACATGGCACTGAAGGGGGAAATTTCTATTACGGCGGCATTTCGACTGGAATTTGCCATTCGGCTCCAAAATTCTAGCTTGGCTCTGCTATATTTAGATTCGAAATTTCCAATTTCGGTTTTATTCTTTTCGATCGGATGTTAAAGTGGGGTATGTTCCATCCCGCTAGGTACTCCTAAAACTCATTACCTTACCTAGTTACTAACGTGGGTATTTATTCGCTCATTTAACAAGTATGCGACGATGTCATGGCGGTTCTAAACTAAATGTATACAGCGCGAGAAAGAAGGAAGATTTAATCAGGGATTAGAATCGAGTTCGAGTCTATCAGTCTAGTTGCTAACCGAGCAACATGAATGGTTTAATGAGGAAGAAGGCTGTTAACTGTTATTTCAGTTGCGCGTTTGAATTTACTGTACAAGAACCTGTTTGACCTTTGGGTAAGCCCTCAGATTAATTAGTTTCAGTTATGCATCTTTTTCATTCATAATGAACGCAAACTAAGAGAGGGCATCTTAGATGAGAAATTTACGTATAGTTGTGAAAAATATGGGCTTCTACTCTGAGGTGCTTTTGATGTGCAAGTACACACTCTTATTTTTATTTCCTCCGTGGAGTTCTTATTCTTTCTTTATTTGCTTAGTTACGTACTTGCTAAGTTAAGTAGATGACAGAAGAGTTCGTATAATTTTCGAAATTTTGACACACAAAAGCGTTCATTCCTGATTAAACTCCAGATTAGATTAGTTGCTATTAATAAAACAGCTTGGGAAGTATTTTTGTTTCTGAACAATTCACTTGTACTTTTATCAAAATTCGACTCACGTAGAAACCGCTCTTTGCTCCTAAATTTTGCAAGTAGAAATTTAAGGTTTAGTATGTCTTTATCTACAATCTAAATTTTCCTTTGAAACTTCCAAATCATGTTTTGATAAGACTTTGAATGACCCTCTGTGAAATTTGATGTGGGCCGTTTAACTTAGACTGTGTTCTACTGTTTAAACAATCCCGCCGATATAAAGAACTGTAATTTTCCAAATTCCATGCATCGCATATTTCTTCTCCTTTTCAAAACCACCGACACTGGATGTAGACCTGGGCATATCTTTTTCAGTTAATTGATTGATTTATTTTATAATTATCTATCTCGGCAGATTTTAGAACTCTTGCCATCATGAATTTTTATAATATGCATACCCATAGTACCTTTTCGATCGTCTGATTTTTTAATAATTTTTCAAACACGTAAAAAATGATATTGATGTTACGATAGGTTTATGGATCATCTGCGATCTTCTCGTTTTTTACAGTTATGTAAATCTGTTGACATTAGATACTTACCATAGAGGTACTTTTCAAAGCTTGTGAAGGTGTAGGGACCCTCAAAGTCTGACATTGTCGGCCCGAGAACATAGTTGCGGAATCGTTCCACCATTTTGACAACCACTTCTCTCTCTTCGCCAGGTGCGGACGTAATCTGCTTCCGTTTAAGTTCCTGAAGCTCGTAAAAAAGTCGGCGTTCCATCTGGTACCTGAAGAGAAATAACGAGAATTTACAGAAACACTTTCAATTTAAATTTACAACGATGGAAGAATTTCCGATAAATTTAAGTCTATTTTCCGCGGTTACTACAATTATTTCATTCATTTTAAATAATTTATCTTTCTGTAATAGAAAAATACCGAAATAGCATGGTAGCCTTAAGATTCAACTTCTAGTTTTCGGACGTGTTCTATTGCAAGAGTCGCTGACACTATCAATAACTTTAGTGTTAAGGCTGCTATGTACTAACCCCATTGGATTCGCTCACCTCAATGTTAACCTATGGAGAAAATGTGTCCACGGATTGACGACTTGGATTCAAAGATTTAAAAAAAAATTGTACTCCGTCATAGAGAAAGAAATTTTACATTTGTGTACATTTTTCGTTTTTTTTTTTAAATGCAATTGATATTTTAAAATTTAAATTATTCTTTGAAAAAATCTGGTGTGTTTAAACGCTCATAAATTCCTTCGGTGGACGAAATTTATAAAATGAATCCTGTAGTACTTTGCAGAAAAGTTCAGGCTATCTGACAATACCAATTTTATTTGATTATCAGCATTTATGTACCTGTAAATAGTTGACAAAAATATATTTTAAATAAAAAATTTGGGGCCAGCGTTTAACCTGCCTATAGAGAGAGAGAGCCATTACAATCCCTCAAAATGTCAATTCTAAGGAGGGTGGAATTCTCGAACTGTCAACTGGACTCCTCCCACCACAAGAGTCTGCAAGAAGAGGAAAAAGGAAATGCGATTTTTTTTCTTAGTATATAGCAGCCTTAAGGGCTTGTGGTGGCTCTCTGGTACAGCGCGCTGGTTTTCGGTGCTGAGGGTGCTCGAATCGAATCGCGGCGTTGCGTCACTAAAAGCCTCCGTCTGTATCGTCCCTTCATAGGGGGTAATGCTAGTCCGCCTATATGGTGCCCCCATAATAAAGTGGCTAGCAAAACTGCTTTGTACTACGGCGGTAAGGATATTGTCCAAGAAACCGTCTGCCGCATTGGAAAAAAACAAACAAAAGTATTAACTAAAGTTATTGATAGTGCCAGCTACCATCACTTCGAAATCAAGGAAAATTTCCTTTTTTTTATTTAACATCTTCATGGAATTTCAAAAACAGTGTATTAAAGCCCTATATTTTGAAGACAACCATAATTCTGAGAGTGAAATTTGAAGAAAAACAAATAATTTTATCAAGAGATAAACTCATTTCAAGATGCGCAGAAACTAATAATTCCAAGTAACGCGTGTACGTCATGCCACTTATCGCCCGAAGTCGTAGGTCGATTAAACATCGGCGTCGATTCCTGAGTGGAGGCCAGGGTTCGTTTTTCTACTCTATACCGACGTCAGTTAGCCGCGTCGAACTTCGCTTCTTTTTTACCCAAGAAGTTATTTTTCATAAGATTTTTAATTTGTCAAGTTTTATACTTCCGTTTTTGTTTTCTTTGGTAATGTTTGTATTTTTAGAAAGTCAGTGTAAATGGTAAAATACAAGATTATAAATATTACCCATTATTGAAACCTTCTAACAGTTTAAGATATTATTTATATTTTATAGTGATAGTTTGATATATTTTTAGCTTTCGAGTTTCATTTGGATAAAAAAATATTTTTTTATGGCATGAGGAATCACTCAACGTTACTATTTTCCGTCGTCATCGGCCCAGTTGCGCATGGCGACATCTGTCCGACGACGAATCTGTTTGCGGGCCGTTGGCGCAGTTGTCGGTCCGCCGTCTCAACTGGCTTCGGATATGACGGCGGATATGACGTCGTCGGATAGCCTCCGTAAACCGACGTCGGCCCGACGTAGTTGTGTAACTAGACAAAGAAAATGAAAAGGCCTTCGAATACTTCAAATGCTTGATTTTCCTTGTTGAATGAACCATCTTTCATCCTGTACATTTTTTTCTCTATTCAAAGACACTGATAAATATTAGTTATAAACATGCAACTTGTATTTCAAAGAAATTTCCAACGAACTCACTTCTTCAGGCTCCTTTGAACATCTTTCGTTATCGTTGGCCTATTCAACAACCTGGGACAGGTTTCAAATTTTTCTTCTCTTTTCTTTAAATGAGGTAAACTGGATGACCTCGGTTTTACAAGGACGGTGGTGTCAGTTTCTTCCTCATCCTCATCTAAGCGAAATGTTTCAGCTGCCCCACTACTCACAATATATCTTGCTACGTGCCTTCTTTTCCTTTTCACTCTATTATTCTCAGAATCTGAGAACTCATGTCCTTCATCCGAAGACGTTATTACTTCACGACGACCCCTGTCCACGTCGTCACTACCATCAAACCCCGAATCTTTGATGGTAGATTCGAGACTCCTGATACTGGACAATGGAGACTGGTTTTCTGTGTCGTAAGCAGTCATGAAGGAGGACCTACGTCGTTTCTCAAGAGATAACTGTCGACTTTTATCTGAAGTCTCATGACAGTCACAGTTACAAGTATCGGCTCCAGCGTCATGCGCTTCATAGCACGCACACACTTGGGTTTGACTGTCTCTTGTGGGGGAAGACGATCCTTGCACTTCAGTAACCCGTTGCACGGGGTCCGGAGGAATTTCTTCATGAGGAACCTCCTCATAATGAAGTCCATTCTCCTCTGGGACCATTGGTTGAGGTGTATCGTACGATATAGGCTGTATTTCCTCATAGAGAGCTGACTGAGGTTCTTTATATAGAACTGGTTGTCGTTCCTCATAAATCATGGACTGCGATGCCTTCCGGCTTGGAATTTCTTTACTTTGATCTGTTTGGGGAGGTGTCACAGTGTCTTCAACGGTATTGGAAGCCCCGTTTGCAGTACTTTGAACATTGCCATCAGACCTTTGTTGTTGACGTGTGAGTAACTAGAAATATAAAACATATAATTATATCTTTTCAAAACTCATAAAACTATAACAAAATTTATTATTATTATTATTGTGTACTTATTATTGTGTACAGTTAACTTTGACTAAGGAGTAATCTCACTGAAATCGAAAGAACTTTGGCTGAGGCCAGATATAAGTTCAAGAATATTAAGCTGGATATCAGGCCAGGGACACCTTTATTTATTGTACTTGTCATTTTCAGTGTTGTTTTCGACAGTATTTAATTTTAACATGCTGTTGCTTTTACCGAAGAATTGAAATGCCAACATTGCTAAATCTAAAACTAATGTTTGCTACCAACTACCTATTCCCAACTTTTCGTCTTGTTGTCCCCAAATAAGATGGCATCATCTAGTTTAGAAATAAATTTGTTTATGTTTTCCGTTTTAGATTTGTAAAACAACCTAAAATAACAGTGTTTAACAGACGTGTCGTATTTTTGTAGATTATTCTTTGAGATATGTTATTAACAATTAGTTTTCTATATGGAGGAGAATAGGATATTTTCTCCCAAAGTTGATTATTTATTCAAAAATAAAATCGAAGAAATCATTTTCGACACTCTATTTCTTCATAACACTGAATATCTTTTGTGCATAACTTTGAAAGAGATAAAAATATTTTGACAGAGAATATGAAACATTCCATTCTGTTTCGTTTTGCTTTTCACCTAAAATATTTCTTTCACCTACACCACATTTCTTTTTTATATGTTTTCTTTTGGAATGATTCCCACAAGCAAAATCTATTGTAGGAAACACGAGAAATATTCATTTGACATGACGCCAAAAACATTAGATCGATTTTTTGCGTATGTTCTGATCACTAAAATGTAGTTTAGCCTTTATTTACTTCATTTCAGTTACTGAATCAATATAAGGTGGGTCCCGATATCTGAGGAGATTTATTTTCACTGTTGTATTCCTCAAAAGTTCTCATCTTTCAATCCATTAGGGAGAGTTTAGAGTGAAGAATTCGATGGATTTCAGATCAATAACAAATAACTTTGGGGTACGATATTTATCTCTTCCCGACAGTAGTACGATGTAGATTACAATACAGAAACTACAAATAGAGATTGGAGGTTTTATTGCTAAGAGCTTGAACAGAACATGTTGTGATTGAGGGTATATTGGTTCAAAGTATATATTATATTCGTTCCCTAACATATATGAGATAATCATATTCAGAGAACCACGAGAACCCATGAAACCGTAACGGTTGCCATGAGAACTAACTGGTTACCTTGAGACATTATCAATAACCATAAAACTCATCAAGTTCAATTTTACGGGTATTTTGATCTATAAATTTCTTTTTGTACCATACAATTGACAGACTTCAGGAGGAGGTGTTAGAGTGAATTCAGAAAGAAGTGGAAAATTCAGAGGCAAGAGCGACTAAGTACCAAAGTTGGAAATTTCTCGTAACCAGGAACCACTATGCGATAAGTGATGCCTGAAGAAAAACGCAACTAGTCCATTGTAAGAATTTATCCTGATAAGTGATTATATGTAACCTTATGCAAATGCATTTCTAATTACAAATGAGGTATCTACTATTCTACAGCTGTGCCTATTGATAAACTGCTATTGGGTACTCATACGATCGTAAGTACCTAATGTGTTCTATGTAATCAAAGAGATATCTACTATTCTACAGCTGTGACTATTGATAAACTGCTATTAGGTACTCATACGATCGTAAGTAATCGAAACACCCACTTATTCAGATAACTAAGTTAGTAAAAAAGATTACACAAATGCACACCTTCTCCCCATGGTATTCCCGTCTGTAGGCCGTGGGTTTTCTCGACATTCTTCTTATCCTTGGCCTCTTCGTATGAACATAGACCCTGGCGATGATGGGCTTCCCTGTCCCGTCCTCGGCGGGACAACGTAGCTGTTTCGAACCGCCACAAGTCATTGGGATTCTCTCTCTGGAATTGTCCCGCTGCTGCTCCAGGTCGGACGTAGTCGCCGCCACTGTCTTCAGGTCCACGCGCGTCTGGACGTCAACGTCCCTGGATCGCGGCTCCGTCTGTGCGGAGGAGTCCCGAAGGATTCTGCGCTGAGTGTTAGGGCTCAGCTGGACTGTCTCGGGAAGGAACGTATCGGTGAACCTAAAATACAGAAAAGACGTTGTGTTATCATTCGGATCCTTAAGCTTATCAGAGGGTTAACCTTACCCTATTTCCATCTATGTGCCAAAATGAATGGTTTTAAGGAGAGTTCACATTTTTATAGATGTGGAATCCAATTGCAGAGGATTAACGGACCCATTACGTTTCTCCTATGCGTCACATCACCCAGGGCCTAGTGGTAGTTGGATGTGGGATACTTTCAGCTTGAATAATGGGTCGCTTAGCTCTCAGAGTTTTCTCAGTTTCCTGAACGTGCTCTAACTCTAAGAACTCATACCCTTAATCCGAAGACGTTATTATTTCCAGACAACCCTTGTCTACGTCGTCACTACCATGAAAGCCCGAATCTTTGGTGGTAGATTCGAGACCCTACCCCAGTAGGTTCATAATATGCATTTCTACAAATCCTTTTTTAAAGAAAAAAATAATATTGCAAAACTTAATGTTTTGGTAAAATTTATTGGTGTACCCAGTTTGAAATGGAAATAATAATTTAAGTGAAAATATAACTACAAATATTGAAATGAGTATAACTTCTTTCTTTCAAAGTGGGTACACCTTATTTTTGAAAAATTCTTAAATGCTAATTCTTAATGTCCAGAAACTTGTTCACTGTTAGCTTGGATTTCCCCTTGTTAACACGGATGACTCGTTTCAAATCCGACATGGTTTGTGTTTACCAGCATTAAAAGGAACAGAAGAATCGTAGACATGAATAAGTTAAGTTTTAATTGTATTCCATTTTAAATATGAAAACCATCTTGCGCGTTTTGACCGAAGGAATTCGCTAAATTTCTTTGGCGAATATAGTCAAAATATGGCGGAATCAGCGACATTCAATAAACAGATATTTTACGAACTATTTTCTTCTCCTAGTTTCCAAAATATCCAAGTTCCTTAGTGAAAAATATAGGTTGGTTGGTTTGGAGCATTTATCTTTTGCAACAGAATTGCTGAATGGCCGGGACCTACAACATGAAGCTCATTCCGAACTGCAACAAACACCCTGCCTACCACAAGATTCTAAAAATGATAAGTAAATAAGGATTCTATAAGATTAGAAACTCATCAAATGAATACTAAAAGCCCGCATTGATTCAGAAAATATTTTTTAAAGTTCCAGACATTTAAGTACATTACAAAAAGTGTTATTTTGATTATAAATTTCCTTTTTCACAAAAGGCCAGGTTATGGCCGAATGGCTAGGGCGCTGGTATTTGGTTCAGATCCTGTGGGTTCGAGTCCCACTGTTGTAGCCTTTCGGAATTGGCATTAAACTGTAGGTCCTGGTATAATTAACCCTCGTATAGCAAAAAGTAGACCGTAGCGCTCCAAACCAAACCAAACTTTTTCACAAAAGATTATTTAATTCAGAGATTCGTAGTAAAATACGAATAGCAGAATTAGTTTAATTTATTTTTCAGATCTATCTTTCATCGAACCCTGGATAGAGTTGACGTGCAAGGTCAGGGATTGTAAATTATTTTTAGACAAAAGATTGTCTTTTAAATAAGGCTGCATTCTACTTTAATTCGGTTTAGTTTCATAAATGTCAGTTACCTATTGTATTCTCTCTTCTCCATCAACTTGCTAGCAGGAAGCGCTCCGTGTAGGCTCAGGTATTTCGCACAGCCTCTGTTACCCCGATGCAATGCAGCGTCCATTGGAGTCATATGCTGACCCTGTTAAGTGAAAATTAAAATATTCTTACTTGAGGTATAAGCTGTTTAAACTTCTCTAACTAAGATATCCGAGGAAGTTTTGTTGGGATGAAGATGGGATTAGAGCAGATAAGATATGAAATCTCATTTTCCCAACAACCCTAATTTGAATTGAAACCTTAACTAGGTGAAATGTACACAGCTACTTGGGATTGAATGCTCCAGTTTTGACTATACAGTAAACTTCGTTATCTGGTCCTCATTGATCCGGATCTCCGGATAATCCGGATCAGATTTGTAGATTTTTTTTTCTATTTAATGTTCACATTAGATAATTTTTAACTATGATAGCAAGAGCGTAAATTTAAGTACGCCAAATATTTGCTTTTTAGTTTGATTCAATGTACAGTTCCCGCATAGATTGTACAATACATTATGGTAATAAAATGCTTTTTGTTGAGTTTAAGAAAGCTTTACTAGAGTGTCACAGGGCATTGACGTGGATTGACTCAAAAAGTTATTTTTATATTTTTTAATGTCTTATAAACAATACCATGTAATTTTGTTACAAAAATAGTTTTTTTATCGTAATAAACGGTCTGCTTAGTTAAGGATTTTCTTTTGCTTATTACCCATATTACCCGGATTATCCATATTTTCAATTTTCCGGATTGTTATGGTCCCAGTTAGTCCGGATAAACGAGATTTTACTGTACTTTCTTACTGATTCCTAATATTAAACTGATCAAGAATACATTGTTATGAATTAATATAAGCACAAAATGCATGGCAAGTTTAATGATCTTGTCATCGTTTGGTGTGATTTTAGGAAAGCTAAAAAAATAACTTAAAAAGTCATTATCTATTTGTCATTAGCCGAATGGCAACTGAATTTATATTTTTTGATACGCGAATAAATTTTTTTGGCTCATTTTCTGCAGTTTGTAAGTACGTGAATGATGATGGGTTAACTTTCCTAAGCCTCAGACATTTTAGTGATTGTTATATAGGTATCCAAAAAATGTGGAATTAAGTCTAGATTCCCCAAAAAAGTTTTGCTTACATACTTGAATCTTATCCAATTTCCCATACGTATTTTATTTTCCTCTAAATATTCAAGTTAGTGAAATATCAAACAATTCGCGGACTGTATGTTTTGAATTCAGTCCGCGTAAGTAGAGAATTCCCTTTAATATCAGTGCATACAGAAGGTAAGAACCTGTTGGGTGTAAAGAAATTTAGGAAGAAGTTTCTGAAGGATTTTAATTACCAAATGATAAAATGCATATTACACTACATTTCTACGCAGTTGCCATATTTATTGAGGAATTTGTCGTATCGTGAGACTAACTTTTGTATTCGTTCGTCGAAGAAACTCGCCGCCAACCTGTTCAGCCACTCCTTCACAATGTCTTTTATTTCTTGATCACTCTGAACGGCCAAAAATCTCCTCAGGAGCGATTAAAAGTTACTTTTGGAGAAACTAATGTTAATCGCTAGGAGCTAGGTGAGTGCTATACGGTGGTATTTTTCAAACATTTCCTAACCAAACTATTCAAGCATTGCACGTGTGCGCCCGCGCGTTGTCGCACAAGAAGCAAACTCGAACAGACAGTAACCCACGCCATCGAATCTAAATTGCTCGACGCAAGAGTTTCACAGTAGGATTCAACATTTATGGCCTTACCTTAATGATCGTCGTACCGCACGAACATAATTTGCGTTCAAAAATCTTATCACTGACCTCACTTCACCGCTGGCGGGATTTTTGATTTTACTGCCTACTTTAAACTAACACAGAAAAGCGAGAAAACTTTAGAGAACAATATAATTTACACCAAATGAAGCACCGGACGTTCGGGAACAAAATGACGGCGAGATCATTACGCTGACGTGACTTTCGCGGGATCTATGAGCAACCGGTTCTTACATTCTGGATGGGCTAATAGTAAATCGCCCATAATTATAAAGACAAAATCACAAAATTTACCGACAAAAAGAAAATATCCGTTATTTTCCTTTTAGTAAGAGGAAATAAATAAAAACCGAGTAAAATAACCCATGATATTACTAAAATAGAAAAACTACTTTGATACAGAATTGGAAACTATTTTCTTTAACTAGATTTATTATATACTAGATTTATTTTCAACAATGCAACACACGCTATAATACTTCCAAGCCTCAAATGTAGATGTGGCCACCATACGGATAGACTTTGCGTACTTCCATCGTACTGTCGTGTTGCGTACTGTCATTTGTTTTAGCCAGAGATAGTTTGGATTTCATTTAGAGTGGAGACCTCACGGCCTGATGCCCAATTTTAGACTGTTAAGTTAACTTAATTTTTTTTTCTAAACGTTTTTAAATCGTTTTGTACTATATAATGTAATCCGTCCCTTGTGATTTCTAGAGTAATTAAACATGTTCTAAATTTTACCGCGAGATTTTCTTGATTACTTTTGGTTTAACACCAGTAAATACATTAATGACAGTTATAATACATTTAATTTGCCCCGTGGACGTTATTAGGTTATGTGCCTTCGTAAGAAAATTAGGTTTCATAGAGTAGCAAAGCAGATCAATTCTATTGGAAGCATGTAACATTAACTCATAAATGTCATTACTACCTTTGAGTTCCTCATGATGGGGTTGACAAAAGCTCCGTAATCCATGAGCACTTTGCACATGTCTACGTTGTTAGTAATGGCCGCAATATGAAGCGGTGTTCGCCCGTTGGAATTTGACACATTCACAGAACCTCGATTTTTATGAAGAAGCCACTCGACCAGATCTACAAGGATAAAAAAAAAACCGATTCACTGTAAATAAATGAACTGAAATCGTATACTTCTAAATTAGCGAGTAAATGTAAATGTGTATTGAATTTCCACATTACACTCACATTTTTAAATATATGTCGTAATTACTTAATATATTTTTAATCGCCAGTATAAGACGATCACACCATATCACAAGTAAACAATGATTTAGTGACCTAAAACCATATCTATTTAAAAATGTTTAGAATTATATCTACTTTTTTGCTAGTTTAATATTACCGCCAATTTTCTTAAGGATGCTGTGTACTAACCCTATTAAATTCACTCATCTCAATGTTAACCTATGGAGAAAATGTGTCTACTATTTATAGCTGCATACTAGTAAATGTTGATAATCCAATAAAAAGGGTATTTTCAGGTAGCCTGACCTCTTCTGCACCTTGTAAAAGGATTTATTTAATAAATTTCCTCCACCAAAGGAATTTATAAGCGTTTAAAACATACTATACCAGATTTTTTTTCCCCGAATGATTTACATTTTAAAATATTGTTTGCATTTTTTAATAAAAACGAAAAATGCCCTAAGGTGTAAAATTTTTGCCTCTATTACGGAGTACAATTTAAAAAAATCTTTCAATCCAAGTCGGCATTCCTTGGACACATCTTTTCCATAGGTTAACATTGAGGTGAGCGAATCCAATAGGGTTAGTACACAGCAGCCTTAAACTTTTCGGGTTTTTTTATCAGTTAGAAACCATAATTAATAAGACTCGGTATATGTTGCCAAGTTTCTGTGATATTCAATTAGAATTACCATATTTTAAAAAAGTCATTTAATAAACAATACTTCAAACAATATTGAATAGCGAAGTTCTGTTATAGCTGTGTGCTTTCCATGGCGAGTGAAGTGTTGTTGAATTTATATATTGAAAAATTTGTGCAATCTATTGATCAGCAATAGACGTCACTTTTACACTACATTGATGAAACAAACATTTTTATATCAGTCATCTTAATACTGCTATAAAAGTTAATTTATTTCGGAATATTTCACCTAGCTCGACAGTATACAGTCGAACCCCGTTATAACGAACTCGGTATATAACGAACTCACGGATATAACGAACGAAAATTTTGGTCCCGCGTCCCGCTGTTTTCTTATTGTACGCAATTTAATTAGTATTATGTTAGTTTAATGTAATGGATTTTAGTCGATTTAATTCATTAATGATCATTTTTTCCTTGTTTTTATTAACTCGCTTTCTTGTTTGTTTGTGTGTGTTTGTCTAGTACAAATCTTCCAATCGATTTTTAACTAACTTCCCGACTAGCTAGAGATTTGAAACTTTTAGAATAGCTAAGAACACGATGACAATGCCTTTTTTAAATACTTTTAGCCATCTTTAATTAGAATTGAATTAACTTTAAGTTATTTTCAGTTAATTTTGTTTTGTAGACTGGTGCAGCCATCTATCGGCCGGGACGGGAACGAAAAGTTAAACACAAGTTAACTTCCAATTAACTTCATTTTCTTTCAAGTTGATGGGATAGATCATCAAAAATTTTTTAAAAAAGTATTTATTAATACATAGAATTGTCAAGTTTATATGATTCAACAGAAAATTTAAAAACATAGTGTATAAAAAGTTCTTTTTATCTTGTAATTATTAATAGATTTTATCATTTTTTTCAATACATTTTTATTGAATACACATTGCAACTAATGAGTTATACATTTTGTGAACTATCGCATTTTTCTTAACGGTTCGGATATAGCGAACCACCGGAAAAAAGCGAACAAAACCTTTGGTCCCTTGAAGTTCGTTATAACGGGGTTCGACTGCATTAAATATTGAAAAAAAGATGCTGTATCACAGTTTAAATATTCCTTACTATTTATTGGCTTTCTCTTGAAATATTTTCTATCAAAAGCCAACATTGCCATGATATTGGCTATATATTGAAAGTATTTCTGTTTTGAAAATATTATATATAATGCTAGCCGAATATTTATCACAGATTATTAGATTCAAAACCTGTGAATCGAACCTTTCCTTCCGGACTGAACTGCTTCGTGTAGTGGCATGTCACCTTTAGCATTCCTCAGCCATAAATTGGCTTTGTGCAGGGAAAGGATCTTCAGGGTTTCCATTTGACCTTTGGCGGCACCGCAGTGGGCAGGGCTGAAAATCGGAATAGGTTCGTTAATTCCCTTTCAAAGTATGAGTTACTTAGTTTATTAATAGAGATTGATGCGAATTTGATAAAGTAAATTACGATGAAATATAAAATTAGAATGCAAACACTCATACTTAAGGGGACCAAGACATTTGCGACGATCGAAAAGGAAGAAAATTGTTCTGTTATTTAAACCCTTATATCTATTTCCAATTTATATATATTTATAAAACAGTTCCGTAACTGACAGACAACGCACTGACCAAACCACCGGACATAAAGGACTGAAATTTTGCATGGCGATTCTTCTTATAGTGTAGGGGTGCACTAAGAGAGATTTTTGAAAAATTCTTCTTAGATTTTTTAAAATTAAATTTTTAAGCTTTTTTGTAATATTCTTTAAAGTTTGCATTTGAAATAATAATTCGAGAGTTATAAAATTTATATCACGAGAAAGATCATAAAAAATTCTTTAAAATGAAATCTTTTTCGAATCGTTACCTCCCTTTTCTGATTTTTGGTGAATTTTTAAAGATTAATTTTTTGAATTTAATTTATTAAATGCTGATTACGTGGTTTTTTTTTAAATTTTGCGTCACGTGCATAACAACAAAATAGACAAAAAACATTTTTCTTCTTGCTAATGCGGCAGACGATTGGACATTATCCAAAAAAATATTAACATTCAGTAAAAGAAATGTTCCTCAAACTGCACTATATACGTATATATTTTAACCAATGCGGAGGCACTTGTAATCAAACATTCGCCATACTACGCAGCAATTTTACTGCCCATTTTATTGTGGGGGCAAGATATAGGCGGACAGCATTACCCCCTATGAAGGGACTACACGAAAGGAAGCATTTTTCGTGGCGCAACGCCGGGATTCGATCTGAGCACCCTCAGCACCGAAAAACAGCGCGCTGTACCACTGGGCCGCCACAAGCCTAACTGTACTATATTATTTAGTATGTTCTGTTAGATTTAATTTGAATATTTTCTTCTACATTATTTTGTCTATAAAAATATCCGTTACGATTTTTTTATAAATATATTTTTTCGTTTTTTTACATCAATTGCATACATTGATAGTTGTATTTATTATAAATATATTTATACATATTTTTGGCATTAACTGCATACATTGATCGTTGTATTTAATTTGAATGTACTCCGTAGCAAAGTATGGGTTTTCAGCTAGTATTTACAAAATAGTTTTTTCATACATTAAATTGATATATCGATTTTGAGAGAATAGTTTTATGTTAATTAAAAGTTATATTGTTTATAATTTTTTTTTTCTAAATGGCATCTTCAACAAGATTTTTTTTCTCGGAAAAATTTACTATTGAACAGTTAGGTACACTTTCTTAAGAAAATATATAAAATATCACCTTGAAATTTTGCTTGGTTATCAAAAACACTTTATTTAATAACCTGTCTTTTTATTTTATAATTTGTTAGACTATTTTTTAGCGAATGATTATTGGAAATTACTTGCTTTTTCTGATTGGCAAAGTTTAAACTTTTTTTTAAATAATTAGGTACCAGTATAAAATAAAAAAAAACGGGTTCATAGTATCAAACCAAGTATTTTTGATAATTAAAATAAATTTCAAGGGGATATTTTATATGGTTTTTTTTAAAAAAAGTGTAACTAACTGTTTAATAGAGAAAACAAATCTTGTTTTAGATGCCATTTAAAATAATTATAAATAATATAACTTTTAATTAGTATGAACCTATTCTCAAATATTAATTTAATGTATAAAAATAATTATTATATAAATACTGGAACTATATATGTGAGGGTTTAGATAACAGTACAATTTTCATTCCTTTTCGACCATCGCAAACGTCTTGGTCCGTTAAAAAAAAATTCAACAAAACTAATGGTAAAATATTAGAAATTTGTGGACAAATACTTTACCTTTTTTTAGAGCAAAGTGCTAAAATATGGAGCAGCAAGTTCTACAAATGTCATATCACAATGACAATCGGGATTCGTAATCAGAATATCAGCTCGGTCTGGAGAAAGTCATAGAGCGAGCAAGCTCTATAAAGTATGACGGAACTGCTATGGAATGCAGTGGTGCAACTAAGAGGGGGTAAAGTTTTAATGTAACAACCTCCACAGAAGATGATATAAATCTACATATTTTAAAAAGGAGGCTACATTATTGTAATATAAACTGTAATTAGATACCTCTAAGCTTTTTGTTAAACTTTCACCGTAGCATTTCACATGAGCAAAAAGCTAAAACACGCACAAGAGAATATAAATGTACCAATGCTAAAAATTCAATTCGACACAACGGAATTGTTATCCCGGAATTTGGATCGGCTATACTCTCGAGCCCTCTTCATTACGGCTAGGACATATGCCCTGAATCCGGTATTACCGAGAGTGTGTTCCCGGATATTTGACATACTTCACGTCTACGAGCCTTCTAGGCTACGGCCAACACGTGCGCTTGAATCCAAGACCAAATGATGTGTGGCCCTGGATTTTAGGCTGTCATCGCCGCCGAGCTATGTCCTAAGCCGATGACGTACGACTTTACCACAAGCAAATCTAAAGTTTCTCCGGAATCGAAGATGGCTTTGTCTATGTGCTTTCTTGACTAAAGTAAGATCTATGCTTTCAGTCAAACGTAGACGAGGTGCAATATATACCGTGCGAGACCCTTAATGTGTTCCTTCGTTTGTTCTAACAAGGCCTTACCTTCCGAAACTCTTTTGCAAGACCTAGACGTTACCTAACAGTATACGATAGAAACCAGCATGGCGTACTTAGTGTAAGATTTTTTTAATATGAACACTTACGTTCTCCCCTTATTATCTTGCCTATCCGGCAGGGAACCATAACTAAGAAGCAGATTTGTGCAGTCCGCATGCCCGAGAGTGACAGCATAGAAGAGGGCTGAACAACCTCCGTCGTCTGTCTTATCCACCTCAGCCCCGCAGAGGCTGACCAACGTCTCCAAACAATCCCCGTGACCACGGCTAGCTGCACAGTGTAAAGCTACAACAGAGGAGA
This sequence comes from Dolomedes plantarius, assembly GCA_907164885.2. NCBI lineage: Eukaryota > Metazoa > Arthropoda > Arachnida > Araneae > Dolomedidae > Dolomedes > Dolomedes plantarius. Next base: position 113,591,533 of record OU015502.1, read on the forward strand.
AAAAAATATCAATGAAATGAAGAACGATAAATTTTGGTCCTACAGAAAACAAAGGAATTTAAGTTAAATTCAAAAACTTGACAAAAGAACAGGACAAATATTGTGTCCGTTGTCCAAGTTCTAGCGGATTCAATTTTTGACCTCAAAAAGCGAGGACAGCTGGTGAAGATAATACAGACGACAATCTCATGTTATAATCTCCACTGGTCACTATAACGTTTACACTAATTATGTTAAGCTTAAATACTCTACTGAAAGCACAATTGAGGTTACACATTTGAGTATCTTTTCTAAAAATAAAATTGTAAAAAAGGATGGTTGAATTCAGGAGAAACTACCCAAAATATATGGGAATGTACCAGGTTTATTACCTATAATAGCACTTTCTATATTTATGTAATTATACTCCAACATGCATCTCCTGCCATTTCGTTCTATTGGTTACGGGAATGCGCCCTTTCTAATTGTAGTAAGTGCGGCAGTCTTCTTCTACTTCCTACTAAATTGGAGTACAATTTGCTATTCTCTTCTGTGGAAGTGAATTATTGGAAATGAATTATTTGTTTCAAATTCTTATTATTTAAATCTCTTTCATTCCCATTATTAGTCTCTCTATATAAAACAGTTCCGTAACAAACTGACTGACTGACATACAACGCACAGACCAAACTGAAATTTTGCATGGAGATTCTTCTTATAGTATAGGAGTGCACTAAGAAAGATTTTTGTGAAAATCTTCTTAGATTTTTTAAATTTAATTTTTAAGCTGTTTTAGCAACTTTTTTTAAAGTTTGCATTTAAAATAATAATTTGAGGGTTATAAAATTTATATCACGAGAAAGATCCTAAAAATTCCTTTAAAAGGAAACCTTTTTCGAATCTTTACCTCCATTTTCTGGTTTTTGGTGAATTTTTAAAGATTAATTTTTAGAATTTAATTTATTAAATGCTGATCACGTGATTTTTTTTTCTGGTACTTTAAATAAATTTATCATCACGTGCATAACAACTAAATAGCCAAAAAATATTTTTTTCTTCTTGCAAATGCGGCAGACGATTGGACATTATCCAAAAAAAACTAAAATACAATAAAAGGTATTATGTTCCTCAAACTGTACTATTAAATGTACTATATTCTTTAGTTTGTCCTATTACATTTAATTAGAATATTTTCTTCTACATTATTTTGTCTATAAAAATAACCCTTACTATTTTTTTTATAGCTATATTTTTTTGTTTTTTTTACATTAATTGTATACATTGATCGTCGTATTTATTACAAATATATATATTTATTTATTTTTTTGGCATTAATTGTATACATTGACCGTTGAATTTAATTTGAATGTACTCCGTAGCGAAGTGCGGGTTTTCAGATAGTAGTTACATAAAACTTGGGGAAAATGCATAACAACTTCAAAATATTCACTATAAAAATTTTATTTTGAATGTTACGAAGCTGTGTGTTCCTGATATCCCACTATTAGTGTTTAATATAAAGATCTTCGAAAATGCTCTATTCCTAGTATAATACATAAAAATTTTCATTTTATAAAAATAATTTAAAATTTAAACATGACTTGGGAATAATCTCCCACTCAATTTTATAAAATCTCCTGCCATTATGTGAGTACAGAAGTCTAATGAATGGGTTCTCTCAGCGATTTTCAATGGGTTGCTCGTGACCTCCTAGGGGAAAGGAGTTGTAACGATGTCACAGGAAAGGGGTAAGGTCCCAAGAAGGTTTCTAAACTTAAATTTAGAAAAAAAAGATGAAATATTGGAAATGAAACAAAATAAAAACTTAATTAAAAAAAATACAGTATAGAAAACTTTTTTAAGTTCCAGCAACAAACATTATAGAAAACTTTTCTAAGCATGGTTAAATTCCAGCATAACTGTTATAGAAACCTTTTTTTTAGTTTAACAGGTAGATGGGTGAAAATCGTTTATCCTACTTATTGCTAAAATTCATCAAATCTCCGATAAAGAAATTAAGAACTTAACATGATATTGGAGGACAATCAAATAAATTTTTTCTTATATGCTTTTGCTGGAATAGTGGCTAGCTTCTTGTTGTTGCTTATGCCACTTGACTGACAGCAACATCAGATCAAGTCCCGAAGGCTATGGGCGATGAAGGTGCGACTCCTGTTTTGACTGGTACCACGAGAGCCGGAGTCCGACTTCGCCAAAGGACCAGTTCCGTAATTTTGTACCGAGTCAAGTGACGAGACAGGGGCTAGCTTTAAAGACTTCATCAAAAACGGATTCAAATCCGTATTTAGTGAACAGAAACTTCATTGTAAAGGAAAGACCCGTACCCATCAATGGATCCCCGCACATGGCAATTTTGAAGGAAATGAGTGCGCTGACTCGCTGGCCAAGGAAGCGCGGAACTTGGCCTAGACCTCTTCCTCCATCACCCTAGCAGATGGAAACGCAGTGGCCAGGTGCAGATTATCCAACTAGCCCCTAAAAAAACCCTCATTTGTACTCTATAACTATCCCAGAACAATTGGTTCTAGACTAAGAACCAATCACTTTAAGGGTATGAAAATCCATCCTGACGGCACAAGATCCATTATCAACCGTAGAAATTGTCCAGAAATCCAGCTTTCTCCAGATCATATCTTGGACTGTCTCAGTCATTGTGGTTGCCCTTTTCAAACTTGTTTTATCACCGCAAGAACTTCTCTACAGCCAACAGGCACCTGATCTGGCAGTAGCTGTTATCCAAGATTTTGGTTCTATTTAAGACTTTTCCCTTCTGCAGCATTCGTTGATACGACAACAACAGCAATTCTTCCTCCTCATCGAAAAAGTATTTATAAAGTTAGGTTTTTACGTTTTGATCTTTTCGGTCATTTATTATATTATTTCCCTCGACATAGAACTCTTTCTTGTATTGAAATCTTCAATAAATTTTGTTGTATGCACCGAAGAGAACCAAACCCTTTCTGTTTGATATTAGGTGACCACGAGCAAAATCTGTATATATAAAATAGTTCCTTGACTGACTGACTGACTGATTGACAGATAACGCACATGGCATGGATATTTGTGGCCGTTTGGAATCGGCTTTAAACTGTAGGTTCCTGTCTAATTAGCCCTCGTGTAGCAAAAAGTTGACCGTAGCGCTCCGAACCAAACCAAACCAAAACCAAAGCGGAAGGGCACACCCATAATACTCCTTCGGAATTTAAAACCACCGAAATTGTGTTAGACTACAAATCAAAGCCTTGCATAAAAATTTAATCGAAGCCATTATTTTAACTGGGTGTGCTCAAGGAGAAAAAGGGTTCGTGTCACGCATTCCTCTAATACCTAATAACCTCCTCTTTGACTTTAAGAGTCTGCAATTTCTTCTCAAAGTATTCTTCGCCATGACGATAAATAAGTCTCAAGGCCAAACTTTAAAATACACTAGCGTAAATTTGAGAGAAATTTGTTTCTCCCACGGTCAGTTTTACGTAGCTTGCTCACGCGTAAGTTCGCGGATGAGCCTGGCAATGTTAATTCCGCCCAATGAAGAAACAAAAATATTGTTTATAAGGAAATCCTCTAAAAAGCAATTTCATTATTTTTTCATTGTATAATTATTCTAAAATGTACTCCGTAGCGAAGCGCGGGTATTCAGCTAGTCTCCTTATAAATCTTTTTTTTCTTTTTTATTAGTTCTCTTTTACGACCAAGACATAAAACAATCGACCTATCCATAAGTCATGTATTCCTCAAATATTATTGACTGCACACAACTAAGGTAAAATATTAAATCGTTACCCAAATGTTTTAAAAAGTAGAAAGTCACGAGTAGTTCAAATATGTTAAAGCTAGCAACTAATTGCTGTGATGCATTATGAAAATTTATGCCATTGAAAATTTTTTATTTAAAAAAGGTAAAATAGTCTTGTAAGGTTGGTAAAAAGTCTTGTAGGTCAAATATTTCAAACATATATAACAATAAATAAAACATTATCTAATCTGAAACGTTCGAAGGGAATTCCAAAATAAATTTTATGGTATATAGTACTCGCAATGTATTAGTGTAGGAAAAAAAATCCAGTCAGAAGCTTAAATCCGCAATAATTGCTATGGAACAAAGAAGTATGGATGAAATTTCGCTATTTTTATTTTGCTTTTCCCGTTGCATTTTAATATTTTTGAAGTAATTTTTCTACAGCACTCTACTACTGACATTAACCAAATTTACATAATTTTAAAACGCCTAAAAACAAACAAACTTGAATCTCAAAACATTTCAGATGAACGGAAGTATTTAAAACCTCTACCTAATTATTCTGTCAAAAATCCAAATGAGTCGCTTTTCATGAAGTGTTATCACATGAGAGGGACCAATAACATATTTCTAGTGTATGAGCTTGAACACTCGGCGTTTCATCCCCATCTAATCGAACGCACACATGCCAAAAAGTTATGTTGTTGTAGTTTCTAAGGCCCCCTTGGCGGAAGTACCACACCAGGTCCATATAGGCTTCGGGAAGATTTGTACGGCTCCGATTTACATAGCCCCACAAAAGTCGGAGTCCGTCTTAGCTATTTGCCACCTCAATTTTGACTGAGAACCCTCAAGGGCGACATCTGGAGGATCGGACCCTCTCCCACCCTCTCTGACTTCATAAAGGGACTGTCCGGTCTACTGATTTAACGTGCCCATATCCGGCCTAGACACAGAGGTATTTAATGGCACGTTTCGGGATTGGATCTGACCACCCTCAGCACCGAAAGCCAGCACGCTGCCACAAGGCCACCCCGAGCCAAAAAGTAATAAATATGCATAGCATTATTTTACAGATATTAGAGGTGAAATTCTGATGTTCAGTACTATTCAAAAAGCCAGACTGTTTGTTCAAGGCAGTCTATTTCGCTTTCCTATTTAGAATTATGATTCGAAATAAACTTGCGTGTGTATGGTAATTGACCAGAAACGCGCAATTGCGTTGTTGTCCTGTTAAACTTTTCGGTATGACATAATAATACTGAGGTAATATTGCTTCATTTACGTATATTTAATTGGTATTTTTACTGGATCTAAGCCAAGACGAGCAACGCAGACTGCATAAACATAAAGATAATTGTAAATATATCAGCATTAAAAAGTTACACTAATGGCCAGTAATACTGTAATTGTTCTTGAATTTCCAAAAGTGAGGATATTAATGCAAATATATGCAATGGAGGCCTAAATTTTGATTTAACCTTAAAAAAAATTATAACAATTTTAAACGATTACATACGTAAGTAAGAATAAATTACCTTAGGTTTATAAATGCATATGTAAACTTTTATGTACAAAAATTCTACACACACACACACACACACACACATATATATATATATATGTGTGTGTGTGTGTGTGTGTGTGTGTATGTACCCCTCTCTCTCTCTCTATATATATATATATATATATATATATATATATATATATATATATATATATTTATATATATATATATATATATATATTTATATATATATATATATATATATATATATATATATATATATATATATATATATATATATATATATATACACGTATATGCATCTGGAGAGTCATAGGATTTCTCTATCAGTTTTGCTCATTTTCTTGCATATCTTTCCACTGCGCTATCCACTTCTATATATATGTACATAAATACATAAATATGTAAAACTAGATATGCATGCGTATTTGCTTGCATCAAAAAAGCGCCATCTGACATAATACTATTATGGAGAATTTGCTCGTTAGGAAGTATTTGGATCACTAGAATAATTTCTTCCCCTATTTTAAAAATTTTTTATAGCTTAAAGGTGAGCGATATGCATATTATTTCAACATTTCATCACATCTGGAATTATTTATTTTTAATCTTATACTTTGAAATTAAAATAAATTAATAAAATGAAAAAAAAGCAGGTAGTCTCTTCTAACGAAACTACCGCGGGTTATTAACGCAGTATGACTTATCGTTGCTTAACTCTTTTTTTTTTACAATAAAATTTCTACATACGAAGAGAAGGATGAGTGATAACCCTATGCAGAATGTCTACTCTGCCACTCTTGATTTATAACTCGCGACGACGGTTTTAGCATCATAAATTTTTCTTACCGGAGGACCGTTATGGAGGAACGTAATCCTACGTTAAAAAACTAAATATATATTAAAACGCGCCAAGGTGTTATTAATTAAATCCATAATTTTTTCTGCCTCTTTCAAACGTTGCCTAGGCATTGCTATGTTACTCGTTTTATAAGAAAATATGAAGGCAGAACACACAAATCATAACTCCAAAACTGATAACAACAGCACTTTAGAGCTATTAATACTTTCTTTCCAATTTTTTTAAAATTTTTGCTTTTTTATGATTTTTTGAATGTATTTTTTTCTTTTATCATTTCATCAGAAAGGTAACAGTAATTTTTTTTCTTGCAATGTTACGCTTAATTTCCTTGACAAATCATCTGTGTAGATTAAAAATAACGATCCTAAGAGACAGCACTTTCACGCAATCATTACATTTTTTTCCCGTCCTATTGAACACAGTTCAAGAAACTGGTTCGTATTATTAGAGGCTTTACAAATCAAAGCATGAAAGCCATATAAAAATAGAGGAAAAGCCTTGGTTCTTTTGAAATCGAAAAAAGCTAAATTCTATTTTTGTGAAAAATAATTATACATTACAGTAATGATATAATATTGCAAATTTTAAGCGGAATAAAATAAATTAAGTATGAAACACTGGATAAATTATTTTTAATTCATATCCATTTGAAAAGAATTACTGAAAATTAATTTTAAATAATATATATTACGTCATAGGTGAATTATATAACTGCTATATTTTCTTTTTATGAAGGGAAACGAAATCAAAAGTGAACAATGTAAATTTTTGTCAATATTATCTATTTAAGGCGCTGTGTACTAACCCTATTGGATTCGCTTACCTCAATGTTAATCTATGGAGAAAATGTGTCCAAGGCTTGCCGAATTGGATTGAAAGATTAAAAAAAAAAAATTGTATTCCGTAATAGGGAAAGAAATTTTACACCTTAGGGGCATTTTTCGGTTTTTTAAAATTTCAAATAATATTTTTAATTTAAATTATTCGGGGAACAATTCTGGTATAGTGTGTTTTAAATGCTCCTAAATTACTTTGGTTGAGGAAATTTATAAAACGAATCCTGTTGCAAGGTGCAGTAAAGTTAAGGCTATCTAAAAATACCATTTTTATTGGATTATCAACATTTATGTATCTGTAAATAGTGCACAAATTTTCTCCATAGGTCAACATTGAGTTGAGCGAATCCAGTGGGGTTAGTACACAGCAGCCTTAAAGAAATTCTGTGAAATTAAGACTGTAACCGATTATTCAGTTTTATTTATTCTGGCTGAAATATTTTCCGATGATTTTGACCTTAATAATCTCTTCCTCCAGCTTCCGTTGCGTGCCTTGGCTGATATCCAACATGCTTACCTAAATACATTTAATTAGAAATATTTGATCAGCACTCTCTGTCAAGGTGAAAGCTGTTTCCCCGGACTACAAATGCAGACTCATGTTCTTTAGTCAATAGTCGTCCTCACGCGAATTTATTTTGAATCGTGTAATTGCAGTCATTGAAACCGTAATTGACTACCGTGCATGGGAGGGCTTTACTTCTCATCCTAGCGTGAATTTCCGCTGTGAGTTTCGAGGTCAAACCTGTATAAAACCGATGCAATTTTTTCTTTCGGTAAGCTAGTGCCGACAAAGTAACATTGGACTCCAATAATAGAGTCTAAATTGCAGAAAATTTAATGTACACTTTATTCTGTTAGCTCTTTATGATAAAATTTCCTTGAAAATTATCAGGAGTAGAGAAATGAAACTTTTTTTTTCCTATGGCTTTATTTGGAAAATTAATCCATATTTACAGGCAGCACAAACAGCAAAGAACTAAGCACTGAACAGATGCATAAAGCACAACAGTGAACAAAGTCAGATAAAAGGTGTTAAAAGTTCATAGAAAGTTCATCATATCTCTAGCGTCCCAGTATAATTTGGTAAAGTTCTCACTTTTTTGGGATTCCGGATCAAGTCCTGGGCATGTAAGTAAATGATCTGCATTCATATTGCCAGCCCTGCAGACCTGACATTCACTTTTGGTTAGGATGTCAATTCGGTTTAAATGTTCTGCTAGACAGTCGTGGCCTGTTTTCAGTCTGAAATGTGCCACTGCTTCTGTACGGGATTTATGACTATAGTCTTTCCAGCTGTCCTGGATCTCTTCCCAACGTTTCCCTTTAGATAGCAAGTTCTGCTCTGTCTTAAGTTTTAAAGAGATTTTGTTGTAGATGATTTTCTTTATTGAGCCTGTAGAGATTGGATGAGTTATCTGTTGTTCTAGGGTTCCCTTCTTTGCTAAGGAGTCGGCTCTTTCGTTACCTTCAATGCCAACGTGCGATGGGATCCATAGAAATGAAACTTATTTTAGGTGATTAGGCGATTTATTGTGTCAAATAATATTTCAATGAGTTTGAGAGAAGAACTGCAAAACATTGGTTATCAAAATGATTTCTTAAAAATTGATTTTTTCAAGTACGTGTTTAAGGTTGTTGTGTACTAACCTTATTGGATTCGCTCACCTCAGTGTTTACTTATGGAGAAAATTTGTGCAAGGATTTCCCACTGGGAGTTAAAGATTTTTAATAATTGTACTCCGTAATAAAGAAAGAAATTTTATACCTTGGGGCATTTTTCGTTTTAAAAAAGTTACAAAAATATTTTTAAATTTAAATTATATGGGGAAAAAAATCTGGTCTAGTGTGTTTTAAACTCTCCTAAATTCCTTGGGTGGAAGAAATTTATAAAATGAATCCCGTTGCGAGGTGCAGAAAAGTTCAGGCTAGCTAAAATACCATTTTTATTGGATTGTTAGCATTTATGTAGCTGTCAATAGTAGACAAATTTTCTCCATAGGTTAACATTGAGGTGAGTCAATCCAATAGGGTTAGTACACTGCAACCTTAACGCATATTGATAGCAAATTTGTCTTTAAAATCCATCTAATGGCTAGCTATCATGCCGAATGTGCCGACCAGTCATGAGAATCAGATTCTGGGGTTTGAATTTCGTGGTAAGAATGGGTGATGGAATTCGTTCGAAATCTTGTAGAGTATAGCTCACTTCTACCCGCACTTGGGTGTATATAATTTGAAGTGGTACTCTAAATGAATTTGATACAAACATAGTTTATACATGAAACAATGTTTATTGAATTCGTTGCACATATAGAATTTGCTTTTACAGCAATAAGCATACGTGCGACTTGTGCGGAATATATATTAGCATTCAATAAAAATACACTTTGCCATACTCACAAACCAGCAGAGAGTCAAACCAGCAGTTCTGCCACGTAAACTTTGGGCCCCCTAAGCACAAGCGCCGGATAGCACCTGGAGCTGCTTACCTCGTAGCTCCCTCTCGCTTATCTATCAACCTCTACAACCTTCTTCTCTTTAATCAAGCTGCATGGTATTTATACCAAGCGCGTATGCCGAAATTAGCATATCTCAAGCAGCTTCTTTAATTTATTCACTCAAAAGTTCGATTCTTGTGAATCGAATCTTATATATACCTTACAATCTGCTTTTAGACATAGATCGTTATAAATATTTAGCCTCGTGATGCAAAAGATGACAGTAGCGCTCTAAACAAACCAAATGTATGTATAACGAAATTCCTTGATTCATTAAATTACGTATTACCACGTTTTTATTAAGACTAAGAAACTTGTACGGCTTGTGTTGTAAGACTTGATATTTTGACCTACCACATTTATACGTTTGCTGAAGTGGACTGGCAATAAATGATTAACTTGGCATTATAGATATAGTTTAAGTCCCCATGTTGGGTTCGCTCAATTCAGTGTCAACCTGTGGGAAAAAGTTTATCACTAATTGTCAACTTTCATCTGAAGTTTTAAAAAAACAAAAACTGTAACGCCTAATACTGAAAAAAATTCTTTGCATGTGTATGATTTTAATGTTCAAAAAGGGACACGAATAATATTTTAAAATTTTAATTATTAAGAGAAAAAAATGCCTTATACTGCGTTTTAAGCACGATTAATTTTTTTTGATGGAAGAAAGTTAAAAAAAGGAAAACATAAAAATGTGCAGAAAAGTTCGGACTATCTAAAAATACCATTTTTACTTGATTATCAATATTTCCATGATAAAAAGAGCGAGAAAAAAAATTCAGGTAGTCTCTCCGTGGGTTATTAACGTAGGATTACTTATCGTTGCTTACCTATTTTGTATGTATATATGTATGTATGTATGTATATATATATATATATATATATATATATATATATATATATATATATATATATATATATATATATATATATATATATATATATATATATATATCAAAATTTTAACGCATTTTAGTACTTTTCTGTTTAACTGTTTACTGCTTGCCCAAGCGATACAGACTGGGTTGGGCGCGCTGCTAGAATTATAACTCGTGACCCAGGACATCTGAAAATTTACTTTCCGGAGGACTGTTGTGGAGGAACGTAATCCTACTTTAAAATTGATTTTAAATTTCTAATTTCGTCGAAACTTTTGGGTTTTATTAAAGTGGTGGGGAGGAGGGATGCTTAACCCTTTCACGGGCAACAACCTCCACCGTTTGCACGGTGTAGATTTTTTTCCGATTTTTTTAACACAAAAAAATCTTGAAAATTTTTCCGATTTAAGGTTGCAAAATGTTTTTACTTTTTTAAACTGATGGCAGATGGCAGCACTAGCCATTTTCTCCTCATTTAACTAGAATACATTGAACGCAATGAAAAAAAAATTAGATTTAAGCGGTTGCACTTTGCAAACGGAGCCCCTCAAAGGGTTAATAACTATGTGGGGACCACCCACCACAGTAGACGGCCCTGACCACCGAGAAAAAGCCCCCCCCCCCAAAAAAAAAAAATAAATAAATGGTGAGAACAAAAATGCAAGCATCGATAATGGTGATTTCAGTAGTTAGGAGGGAGTTACCTTATTCTCTTTCAATCCCTGCGCTTAATTTTCTCGGAAAGAGGCGATACATTTATGTCTGACCAAACTCTAAATAATGCCCTCACAGCGCTAAGCTCTGAACTTCGTTGATGGAAATTCTCCATTGCAAAAATGACATCGAATTACTCGGTAAATTATTACTAATGTAAACTGATGTTATGTACCAGTAAAACAAATCTGTGGGCTCATAGAAATTAAACACTCTTGACCATCCAGAAGATGTACCAAAGTGTACGGCTGAAAATACCAGTTTCTAGGATAGAAAAAACCCTAGGTAAAATTTCGGACCCAGAATACGACCTACGTGCTAATCAAACTTGATATGAATTTTTTATAACGATTCTTCATCTTTAAGCAAAATATTCCTTCAACTGCATATTCCAAAAGATGCATTATAATTTTTTTGAAGATAAGGACAATACTCAAAATAACAATTTTAAGATGTGTCCTGCCAAACCCCTCCCTTCTATTGAATTTAGAAAAACTGTCTAGAATATGCAAAAGATGGAAATTGGGAAATAACATTACTTCCATTCAAATTGGGTGCTAAGTAATTTTTTAAATAAAACTTAGATCATTATCTTAGCAATCATTTTGTAATTTGAAAAGCATTTTGTATACTAGGACTTCATAAAATATTCCAAAAGTTTTATTCTACATCGTTTGAGTCAAGAAAATGATTCTGGTTGTTTTACTTAAAAAATTGGTTGATCATCATGACATTTATTTTATTTGAGAGAAGACAGCTACATATGGAGACTTTTTTTGGTACGCCTGTGGAGTTTTGCATATTTTCTTTACCTGTACTTTGTGAATAACACAGCTGAATGAAATAACAACTTTGATAAAGCGTGAGTTAGGATTTTGTGCATTAAAATATCTCAAATACGGGGTTCCCACCTATATCCGTTACCCCCCCCCCCTTTAACTTCTAAACGGTGACAGCTTAGGCCATAAAGTTGGTGTCCAGGTATAGTAAAAAGGCTATGCGCTACTCGATGAGACAACTTACAACGCCATCTACCGGCAAATTCTGGAATTAGGGTTTTTATCGCAAAAACGGTACGAGATATGGAAAAAAAGTCAATTACAAAATTGTTCAGCATCATCGATTTAGTAAGAAAAAGACACCTTGCGCACATTAATACTTAAAACAGAATGAAAAAAAAATGAACATTTGTCTGGTCGTGATTTTCAACACTATGGCGTCGCGAAACACGAGCGAAGCTCAAAAAGTCCACCTCACGGACTAAATAATCCAGTCCAGAGTGCAAATGTGTATAGTGACTAATGTAGAGCATTTTCAGCAACATAAATAAATGATCCTGAAGATAGGGAATTGTCTCGGTTTCTTTCTTCCACTCTTTATGACATAAGAATTTTCAAAATCCGGACCAAACAAATGTTCATTTTCTACATTCTGTTTTAAGTATTAACGTGCAAAAGGTATCTTTTCTTATTAAATCGATGATGCTGAACAACTTTGTAATTGACTTTTTTTCTCGTATCTCGTACGATTTTTGAGATAAAAACGCTAATTACAAAATTTGCCGATAGATGGCGTTGTAAGTTGTCCCATCGAGTAGCGCATAGCCTTTTTACTATATCTGGACACCAACTTTATGGCTAAATTTGTCCCTTGTCTGCTTCTCTTAAAAAATGAAAAATAATACTTAGCTTTGCGAAGGCAAAAATAATTAATAAAAACTTCAAAACAAAATAAATATTATGTGTTGCTATCCTTAAACTTCCTCTTCTTCATATTTTTACTGTAGCTAAGCCATTTTCTCTCCCATTTCCGGGAAGATTTCTACAGTATCTTTTTCTTTCCTACTGTCTTGCCCGATGCTGGATCACTTCGGTGATTCCAGCTGAAGGCATTGAACTCGAAGATCCTGAGCGCTCCAATCACTTTTCTTCTTTCTCTACTTTCTGTCCTATCATGGTTCCCCGCTGCTTACTTTCTGAAAGCCTGCACTTGAGGGCGTGGCCCAGGTAGGGCAGTTAGACCATTCTTCCTGTGGTCTGTGGCCTAAGCTGTCACCGTTTGGAAGCTAAGGGGGCGTAACGGATATAGGTGGGAATCCTGTATACGCAAGAAACTATGCTCTAAAAATCATAAATACATACTAAAGTATTTTCCTCTCCCAGATTCGTAAATTAACAAATAATCAACAGTTTATTACTCACGTGTGTTTCTCGATTTAAAGTCTGAAAGTGCAAACATGACTGATTTACATTCATCATGTATTTTATTAATTGAACAGTTGATCTCTGCCGTCTGTCAGTGAATGGCATTTTATATCTAAAACGTCCATTCGAGAATTACTGATGTTACCGGGCAATACAGTAGAAACTCCATTATCAGGATCTCTATTAACCGGATCACACAACATAACTAAAACTTCATAAAAAAGAATTTTTACAAACAGCCCGTCAAACGTGTGCACGTGTACACGGGGCGTAACAGAGACAAAAACTTATAAAGTTATCAATGTTTGAAAAGTATTCGCAATTTAGCAGACAAGCAAAGAAGAACGATGATAAAACAATCTACTATTACAGATTAAAAAAAACAATTATGCCATTTATAATGCACTAGTTGTCAAGAACTTATTTTAATAAATTAATAATTGCAAAACTAAACAAACAAACTTATTTTAAACAAGTGATATATATAAAAAAATTTTTAAAGTCAATTCCTACTTAGGTCAACAAAGAAAAATTTGAGTCTGAACTAATAGTAGGAATTGAAAAAAAGGATTGCCTGCCAGAACCTTGCCTACTGTGCGAGATTAGGAGGGGGGGAAAAAGAGAGAAAAAGTTTGTCAGGTTGGGGATTCGATCTCGCAACTTACAGGACGGGAGAAGCCCGCGCTACCGCAGTGCTACCGTTTACACAGTAACAGGAGGGAAATTACTATTCAAGAGCAAGAGACTCTCTAGGTCTAAAACTAAAATTGGTTAATTAAATTTAATTAATGAATTAATATTTGAAAAAACTGTATTAACATCAAGTGTCTTCCACTACAAGTTTAAAAAAATGTATTTGAACTTGAGTGGATGAATAAAAAGTACTTTTATTAAAGATTGAAAATTTGAACAAGATATATATGGTCTAAAACTAAAATTGATTAATTAAATTTAATTAATGAATTAATATTTGAAAAAACTGTGATAACATCAAGTGTCATCCACTACAAGTTTAAAAAAATGTATTTGAACTTGAGTGGATGAATAAAAAGTACTTTTATTAACGATTGACAATTTAAACAAGATATATATAGAGAGAGTGTGAACTAATAGTAGGAATTGAAAAAGAAAGCATTTTCCTAAATTCAATTATTCGGATTTTTAGTTAACCGTACTATTTATTCCCATCCCCAATAAATCATGATAATCGAGTTTCCATTTGCTTTATCAGGTTTAAACTTCTTAAAGTAAGCGACACCTGAAGAATTTATGATTTATTAACCTGATTAACGTAGAATTACTCGAAATTAAACTTCACTCAAACTTTAATTTTCTTTTATCTTTTCACCAACAGAGTCAAGAATGCCAAGAAGCATGAAAATGGTTTTTCAATTCTATTTCCTCCTCAGATTTGTTGATAGAAATAATCCGAGTTTCTAACTTTGCTATACTGCTTGGTAGCTAAGAATAATAAGTTTGGGTCACATACAAATCCTTCTCTATGCTTTCAGAAAAAATTTCTTAAGCTGTCAATATAAAAGAAGTACAGGTTACTCAAAGTTATTGGCATAAAATAAAGTAAAATTAACAGTTATTGTCAACAGAGGTAAATTTCTCTAAACACATTGGAAATACAAGGATGATTTCTTTCCGGCTGAATTACTGTTATATAATAGTTATTGTTGTTATCGTTGTTGTTGTCGTGTTTAATGCAACCTGGCCGGAATTTATTCCAGAACAGGTCCATATAGGCTAGCGGGTTGAGAGGTTCAATTCCGTTTTATAATGGTCCCACAGGAATCGGAATCCGATTTAGCTAGGTGCCACCGCAATTTTGATCGAGCACCCCCAGTCACGGCATCTGGGGGGATCATACCCTCCCCCACCCCACTCTCTGACCTCATAGAGGGACTTTCCGGTCTAAAGTGCACTTATCGGACCTAGACACGGAGGCATTTAATGACTCTTGTTGGGATTCGATCCAAGCACCCTAAGCACCAAAATCCGACGCGCTACCATTAGGCTACTCCGATCCCTTATATAATAGTGCATAACATAAATATCAATTTTTTAAAATAAATTTTTAGTCCTTTATATCCTCTAACCCTAAAAAATGACTAAAACACACAATTATACAGAAGGCCGTTCGCACTTTATGGAAACGATTTTGTAATTTATTTTTGTCATTTGCATTTTGAGATAAAAATTTGGCAACTTCAGAATGATCATCGGCTACTGTTTTGTTTTGATTGGAAATTTTATTGAGTAGTTTAACTACTCTGCTAAATGAAAGATTCATTTTGAAAATGACTCCTAAAATTGATAGATGGCTCGATGGTTACGTAACTGCACTTTCCGAGGAGAAATATTCGTATCAGCAAATCATAAAGCAAAAATCGCGGCTGTGGCATTTCAAATAAAGGTATATATAATATATTAAATTTGAAAGGGAAAAAAGTCTAACTGAAAGTGAAAATCAAAACATGACCGCGAAACCTCATCCAAAGACTGTTCGAACGCAGGTAAATATCAAGAAAGTGAAGTCTCTGATCCTAAAAGAAAATTCGTCGACTCAAAGATCTATTGCATCGAAACTAGGAATGTCTTCTGGCACTGAAAGTAAAATCCTTAATAAAGATTTGAAGTTAAAAAAAGATGTTTAACTACTCTGCTTTTGCCAAAGCATATTGCTGAATGAAAAACTAATTGTAGAAAATTATATGAAAAACACCTAGCTGCTGATAAATGGAAATTTGTGGTAACACTCGATGAGGCATGGGTGTATTTAAGTGACTGTAATAAAAAAAGATAGAGTTTCTATTGCTCAACTGACCAGGGCCGCACAGACTTTACGGGGCCTGGGGCAATCTTCTGTTGGGGGCCCAAAGAAATATGATTAATCGAATAATTTTTATTTTTTTTTTTTTTTGGGGGGGGGGCCCTTTTTTCAGGAGATTATTTTGAATTCTGAAGTAAGGTAAAAATTTCAGAATTTTCTTTCGGAGGAAATCTAATAAATAAATTTAAAAAAAAAATTTGGGGGCCCCTCCGGCAGTTGGAGGCCTGGGGCAAAGTGCCCCAGTTGCCCCCCCTTGTGGGCGGCCCTGCAACTTACGGGAACGACCATACGAAATGGCTTCGTCAGTGTACATAACAGTTCCCAAAGGGATTCATGATAATAGCAGGATTTTGTTACAAAGGTAAATTAAAAATAAAAAATAAAAAATATCAAGTAAAGCCAAAATTTATTCACTCTACTATCAACAGAATATTTTAGAACCAATTTTTGAAGAAGAAATTCCAGTCTTATACGGAAAGGACGTTGATAAAGTTGAGCTTCATATGGACAATTCCTCTAGTCACACGTCTAAATCAACTGCCGTTTACTTAGGAAAGAAAGAATCATAAACAAGAATAAACTGTATCCCATTTAATGAAATACCTGCAAAATCACCTGACGCTTCTCTAATGGACTTTTGCGCTTTCGGTTTATTAAAACGAGCCTTAGGAAAACGACATCCAAGAACACTGAACGTACTTTGGAAAACAGTCGAAGAGGAATGGGGTAAAATTTACCTGACAGTACTAAGAAGAAGTTTACTTTCATGGAAAATTCGAGCTAGAGCGATTATCAAGAACCATGGCATCAGATAGAAGCAAATCGCCGCAAAAAAATACGGCATTTATACATAAAACTTAACTATCAAAATCGTTTCCATAAAGTGCGAACGACCTTCTGCATAAACGCAAAATCCAGGCTGTACTTTTAACTGCAAAATAAAACTAAATATAGAATTTTAAAATGGAGGATAGAGAAACGTTTACTTTACCATGCAAAAGTTGCTCTCGTTCATACAAAAAGATGAAGACATACCCGTACCTGTGAGTCCATCTCTGTCCACAGCGTTGACATCGGCTCCGGATTTGATCAGGGCTAGGATGGCGTCGCTGCTTCCTGAAGGACAGTACGTTTTACTAGCTCTGGTTTCTTCAAGGATATAATAATATAAACTGAAAATTACTACGACATGCAAAGACTACGCAATGTGAAATAGTATTGTTGCAAAACACCATCAATTTCATATGCATTTGGGAAGCATTAAACCTTCTAAATGAAAAAGACGGCAATTGCGCGTTTTATATTAAATTACACTTTTTGATATTTTAGTAATTTTAAGCTATTAAAATATATTATCAACTTGTTAACGCGAAAAAAAACAATAAGAATGCATTAGTAATTGCTGCAGTTGCGATAATCTTCATTAAATATACGTATTTTGTTTTCTAAAAGCTTATATATAATGAAGGCGGAGGTACGTGTCGTGAGACATTCGCCTATTGTTATGCTCCGCGAACTTCTTGCTGGCTTGTGGGAGCACCATTTAGGTGAGCCAGCATTGCTCCCTATGAGGAGACAACATGTTAACCTTTTCCTTACGGGCCAGGATAGCATGTATCCCAAGAATAATGATCCAAGAATGATTATATATATATATATATATATATATATATATATATATATATATATATATATATATATATATATATATATACAGGTGGTTATCAAAATAATGGAAACACATCAATAATAGTGGTCTTTATGGAAGTGCTTCGTATTCCTTAAAAAACAAGTTTAGGGACCAATATTTTTTCATAGAATATAATGTATACATTATTCTACTCTAAAGTAGCAGTAATGAAACTATGGGCAACAGGCTCTTTGGGGGATAGCGTAAGATGTCAAACCTTGTAGACCGTGCAGAAGGGCAGATTGTTAAAGAGCGTTTAATTGGAGCATTTGTTACAACAGCCCCCATAGGTTTGGGTGTTTACCGAGCTATGATATCGGAAGCCATGATGACATATAGAGTTCACGGAAATACATCCTCTGTGAAACAGAATAGTGGACGAAAGGGAAAGCTAAGTGAAAGAGACTGTAGGGTGTTGAAGCGGCCTGTGACATCGAAAAAGATCCGATCCATACAGCTAGACGTGTCAAGTCGGGGTTTGAGGAACATAAAGACCAAATCAAACACCTTATATGGCCCGCACAGTCCCTAAACCTCAATATAATCGAATTGCTGTGGTCTGTTTTAGGGAACAGAGTCAGGAATCAATATCCAGCAATAGCATCTTTACAGGAACGTTGACGATTTATCCATACAGAATGGTATAATATTCCCTTAACCACTATTCATGACTAGCACAATTCACTTCCTTAGTGAATCCAGGTGGTATTAAAAGACATAGATGGTCTTATGCCATATTAATAAAGAATTTCATGTTTTCCCTAAGTGTTTCCATTATTTTGATAACCACCTGTATATATATATATACTATATATATATATATATATATATATATATATATATATATGTATGTATGTATGTATATATATATATATATATATATATATATATATATATATATATATATATATATATATGTGTGTGTGTGAATTGTGTTATCCCAGGGCTCCAGCTATATGTCGCCGTGTACGCTATGCGACGACAGTGCTATTAGGTTTTCGAGAGATGAACGGGGAGAAAAGTATTTTGAGGGGAGACTGAGATTGGGTCCCGACCTGGTAAGAGGTGCTGAAAGCAGCAGACGGCTGCGACGGGAGAGACAGTCTCGAAGGGGGCATGACGTTGGCTCCGGGCAAGCAGCAGACGGCGGCTTAGTGAATCCTATCTCGACAGACGGCCGAATGCTTTAACCCATTTTGATTGTGGAGGCCTGGTGCGGCTTGACGTGTAATTTTATGTGCAAAGTATTTCTAGATATGTAAATAGTTTATATGTGTCAATATATAGTGCTTGTGTTTAAGCAGTGACTCTGTCTTTAATTGAGTACTATCTTACTCTGAGTATAAGAGAGTCTAGTTCCGCCGTGCAGTAAGCGGAAAGGTTTCTATAAGACTGAGAACAACAACCCCTAGACACCGACCACAGTTCTAGTAAAAGTTGGGACTCGCAGGAGATCGAGTTACTACATATATATATATATATATATATATATATATATATATATATATATATATATATATATATATATATAATACCCGCTCTAAAGAGGGAATCGGAAAAACTGAAGGGCTAAAGGTTAACGACCAAGTCTTATCCGGGATTTGAATCCAAGCCCACTGCTGGGAAACTCACGAAGCTAACCACTATATCATATGGGCGGCTAATACGTAAATATTGATATGCGTTTCCGAAGAATTCCATTTGAAGAATTGATCTACAAGTGTAACACAATCACTCTGCTGTAAATCTAACATTTACCATTTTTTTGTTCTCTAATAATCTCTCTGAATATTTATGGGGAATTATACTCAATAATTCCTTAACCAACAGCTACTCAACTAAATTTAAACAAAATTAATACGTTTAACATTGATCTCATTATACTGTGAGTCAGCTTTTAGTCTAACCTTGACATTAACACGCAAAAGGAATGAAAAATGTAGTTATTTTTATAATGTTCAGACAGATTTATGAAAAATATCATAAATCTTCAACAAGTCAAAAGTTTCCAACTTAAATATAATTAGTGTTTTCGTTCATCGTAACGTATAAAAGTTTCTCCTAACAGAAAGGAATTATTTATTAACTTCTTGAATTAAAGTAAGTTAGCTCCACGTTTCAGGGGTTTGGATAAATATTTTCTATCTTATCGGGTACTTGACAAGTCCTTGAGAATTTTTCTCTTCGTTTCCACTTTTCAGTGGAACAAAAAAGAGTCATTTTTCAAAACTAGGTAAAAATTTCGGTTATTATTTTCCTTGCTTTCAAATTTTTGCACTCCTTGAAGGTTTATAGATTATGTATGTTGCGATGCTATTCAGTAACATTTGCTTTTTTGTCATGCATTACACGGTATTAAAAAAATGAAGTTTATCTATATAAATAAGCGTCATAGCTGTAGTGTTTCTTTTCTTAGGACAATAGGACACATGTACAATCTTTTATGGCAAACAATAACTTCTTGAAAATGTTCATAAGGGGGAAAAATTCAGGTAGTCTCTTCTAACGAAATTACCAAGTTACCAAGAGTTATTAATGTAGGATTACTTATCGTTGCTTACCTCTTTTGTATGTATATATGTATGTATTTGTTATGTATATATGCATCTATATATATGTACGTATGTATATATTGGTGAGTGCAAAAGTTCTACCCGTTTTTATTACCCATAAAGAAGAGCAAATAAACGCAAAATGAACAGTACTTATTATTGTGCATAATCCCCATTGCTATCTGTGACCTCTTGCCATCTTTCTGGTAGGAGATGAATCCCATGGCGGTAAAATTTCCGGCAGTTTAGAGTCAAAAAAGTCTTGGATGGCAGTTTCCACAGCATCAAGATCATCAAAGATTTTCTGACTGAAGGAATTGTTCAACGCACAAAATAGGTGATAGTCAGTTGGTGCCAAGTCCGGAGAATATGGAGGGTAGGGTAAAACCTCCCAACCAAAGCCCAGTAACTTTTGGCGAGTGATGACAGCAGCATGTGGCCTGGCGTTATCATAATGAAGGATAACACCGCGACGATTGATGAGACCTGGCCGCTTTGCTACCAAATTTGAATGCAGCCTGTCTAACTGTAGACAGTAGAAGGCAGCATTGATGGTTTGGTTGAGTGGCAGGACCTCCCAGTTAATTATTCCCTGCACATCCCACCTCACACTCAATAACACCTTCTTGGGATGAAGTTCAGCTTTCGAAGTCGATGCAGGCAGATCAGAAGGGCGACACACAGTCCTACGACGCTTTACATTAAGGTACATAACCCACTTCTCATCTCCTGTCACAATTCGTGTCAAGAATAGGTCGTTTTTGTACCGGGAAAGCAAGGAAACACAGGTGGCGATTCGGTCATCCTGTTGATTCGCTGTCAGGTTATGTGGAACCCAATGATCCAACTTTCTCGTAGCTTCCAACTTAACCAGCCATCTCTCGACAGTTGTCCGGTGTACGTTGAAGGTCTCCGCTAATTCTTCTAGGGTTGGGTTCGGGTTGTTCCTTATGGCTTGGTGAATATCGTCTTCTCCAACGTGTGATGGCCGTCCACTCCTAGCCTGATCTTGGCAACTTCTATCTCCTTCCCTAAATTTACGAAACCACCGACGACATGATTAACTTTTTGAGACACGGAGCATTTATATGTGAGGCGTCCTCACGTTTGATTGGGCCGACGATTTGCATCATTAGAATGTCATGTGTGACGTCAATTCCATTGCAAATTTGCATATCCAAAAACGGGTAGAACTTTCGCACTCACCCAATAGATACATATATGTAAGTCAAAATTTTGACGCAATGTGGTACTTTTCTGTTTAACTGTTTACTGCTTGCCCAAGCGATACAGACTGGGTTTGGCAAGCTTCTAAAATTATAACTCGCTAGGTACGGACGGAGGGTTTTAGCGTCTGAAATTTTCCTTTCCGGAGGACTGTTATGGAGGAACAGAATCCTACGTTCAAAAAAGAACGGTAAACTGGGCGTGATCCAGAAAGGCATATTTGAAACTTACGAGTCAACATACAGAATAGTAAATTTAAAAGTATGCATTTTTTTTTTTTTCCAATGCGGAGGCACTTGTAATGAAACATTGGCCTATACTACACCGCAATTTAACTGCCCATTTTATTATGGGGGCACCATATAGGCGGACAGCATTACCCCCTATGAAGGGACGACACGAACGGAAGCATTTTTTTTCGTGGCGCCACGCCGGGATTCGATCTGAGCACCCTCAGCACCGTAACCCAGCGCGCTGTACCACAGGGCCGCCACAAGCCCAAAAGTATGCATTTAATTTTAGTAATTTCTTCTCCATTTGTCATATACATTTAAACCAGTCAATGCCAGCATATACAGTGGTACCTCGATCTATCATTTTCAAAGGGGCCCATTGCACTTAACGATAAATGCGGGAACATAACAAAGGAATATGATCATCGGGACTGGGTGAAGTAAACGACACTTACGGGAAAACGATGATTCGGGAAACGATCGATCGAGGTTCCACTGTATATACGAGTGTAAACTGTTTACCCCGTACAATGCGAAGAGTATGTTCCGCATTATAGAACCCATATATGTTATGCATCGACTATGAGAAGGACGTGACAATTTTTCACGAACTTGCTTATGCGAACTCTAATGCATCTATCAAGGTTTAAAAACGTCTCTGAGCTCCAGCACTAACCGCGTATTGCTAAAGAGACGCGAGCCAGTTTCGGGTATGATTGTACTGCGTAAAAACTGTTAATTAAGTTGTTTTAAAATTTACGCATTTTAGATAGAGTTTCTTTAAATCTCTAAGCATTTGGGAAATTTTTGCGCTTCTTTTTCTTCAGCTGAGAAAAAAAAAGTTTCAGACATATTATTCCATCCTCTAGTACGATATTCAAAAGTGTCGAAATTGTGCAACCTGAGACACTTTTGAACACCAAATTAGGTTGGAATAATCTGCCACAAATACTTTTCAAGCTGAAAATATGGCGGAAAAGTACGTCTGAAACGCTTAGAGGGTTAAATGAAGAAAAATAGCAAAGATTTAATGACTTAATTAAATTATAAAAATATATTTATGTGTTTAAGCCATCCGTACTGAAATTAAAAAAAATACCGCCGCTTCTCAATAAGATGAAATCTCTTATCAATTACTGAAACTAAGCAGTGGCAACATAGTGGTTGCCTTCATACGCTGTTTTGGCTGTGCGAATCCAGTGTTCTTTCTTTCCTCATCACATACATCCTTTGTGATTTAGAATAGTTAAGAAAACTTCTAACTGCTGCCATTACCAACTTCATAATCTAGAGAACAGAGTACTTGTCCTCTTCGCGTTAAACATATTCTGGCAATAAGTTGCTCCTGACACATGAATCCGAACAGCTTAATTACAGTAACTAAAATATAAAATGTCTAGAATAGTGGTAAACGATAGGAAATCTTACCTCCACTAGCTGCCCACAGTAAGGGCGGCCTTCCATCCCTGTCTGCGCAGGCCACGTTCACGCCCTTGGACAGTAGCTTCCGTAGGACAGCTAGGCCTGCCCTCACGTCGTTCCCCATCTCGCTGTTAGGCCCACACATTTGGGCAGCGTAATGGACGGGATACGCACCGTGGATATCTGGAGTAGAAGGATCCGCTCCGCAGTTGATGAGCAACTCCAGGCAGTCGCAGTCACCACTGACTGTAACAAGGACATTATATGGTACCGTCAAATGACTCAGTGACCGTAGCGAAAATTTTTAAGTTGGTGCGTATCATGCAATGCTCAGAGAAACTAAAATTTCTAATCTATATTTATAAAACAGTTCCGTAACTGACTCACTGACTGACACACAATGCACAGACCAAACCGCTGGACCTAAAGGGCTGAAAATTTGCATGGCGATTCTTCTTATAGTGTAGGGGTGCACTAAGAGAGATTTTTGAAAAATTCTTCTTAGATTTTTTAAAATTAAATTTTTAAGCTGCTTTAGTAACTTTTTTTAAGTTTGCATTTAAAATAATAATTTGAGGGTTATAAAATTTATATCACAAGAAAGATCCTAAAAATTCCTTTAAAATGAAATCTTTTTCGAATCTTTACCTCCCTTTTCTGATTTTTGGTGAATTTTTAAAGATTAATTTTTAGAATTTAATTTATTAAATGCTGATCACGTGATTTCTTTTTCTGGTACTTTAAATAAATTTATCGCCACGTGCATAACAACTAAATAGACAAAAAAAAAATATTTTTTTTCTTGCTAATGCGACAGACGCGTCTGCCGCATTAGCAAGAAAGCCGATTGGACATTATTTTGTCTATAAAAATATCCCTTACGATTTTTTTATAAATATATATATTTTTTTCTACATCAATTGTATATATTGATCGTCGTAGTTATTATAAATAAATATATATACTTATTATTTTGGCATTAATTGCATACATTGACCGTTGTATTTAATTTGAATGTACTCCGTAGCGAAGAGTGCGTTTTCAGCTAGTTATTTTTCATAAAGCGCCAACAAATTGTTGATTTTCTGATTTTCTATTTGAGGCATAACATGTATATCACAAAATTATCTCTCCGTGTCATAATATTACTACTATATATATTTGTTAGCCTTATCCGTTCGCCTTAAAAAAGTAATGTTTTTAAGCTGAGTTTTGAACAACTGTTATCTATGAGGAGGAATTAAAAGACAAAATGAAAAGTTTAAGATGAATCCAGCCTAATGAGTTTTTAATTTTGGATTTATTTAACTCGAATACTTTTTAAAATGATTGTATTCCGAAATTTAAACCACTGCAACCATATGAGTGTGCGTTTACTAGGGAAGATAAAAGGATTAATAGCTGAATCGGGACGTTATTGAAATTTAAATCTGGATTCATCAAACTACAAGTTTAAAAAATATTAATCTATTCAAAGTTGAATGAATGTTTGATGTAGGAAATGAATTGTGTCACATGAATCGGGCCATTGATGAAATTTAATGTTGAATTCATTTAACTCATAACGTTTTCAAAAACAGTAATGCCAAGTTTTGTATCGCAGTTACTACCTAAGTGAAGGTTTACCCGAGAAAATGAATCATGTCAAATGATTCAGGCTGTTATGAAATGTGACTTTTAAATCACTCATCTTGAAGTGTTTTTATAATCAACTAGCATTATTGCCCGGCGTTGCCCGGGTAGATATATAGATATAAAATATTTCATGCATTCCATCAAAAAAATACTGGGCTGCACTCCCGCTCTTCATGTTCATCTGGCCAGACAGAATGCGCTTAGCACGTTTCTACTGAAATGATATACAAACAATAAGAAAGAAAGAAACTTTGAGCCTGCGGACCTTCGTCTGATTTTAAGGTCATTCCCAACCCTCTTTCTCCCGAGCATTGGAATTTGACCCCCCCCCTCCGTCATCCTCAAACCACCCCTCTTAACACAGCTGGTCGAGGGGAATCCACAGGGGGTAGACGCACCTCTATCGGGCACAAAAAACATTAAAAAATTAATTAAAAAAAACTAATTGAGCCCCAAATTTCGTTTTTCCTGATTTAAGTTTCTCAAGTCCAAAACATTAACTGTGCCAAATTTGGTCCCGGTGGGTGAAACAGTCTATGATTCTATAGCGGACAAACAAACAGACAAGCTCTTTTATATATATATAGATTCATAATCTATGTTTCGCACCACTGTACCAACTCAGGGAGTGGTTAAAAGAAAATATGAAATGTTTCAAATGAATTAAACTCTTAAAATTCTGAAACAATCACTAGCGAAAGTGCTTCTCACCTGTCGCCCAATGCACGCACGAGTGTTTTTCACTGTCCACAGCCGATGGATCCGCTCCCCTGGTCAGCAGGTACTTGGCCATAGTCTTGTTGCCGCTGATGACGGCGAGGTGCAGTGGAGTGTATCCCTCATCGTCGGGGACATTCAACAACGAGGGGCTAGCCGACAAAACACGACTGGCACATTCCACGCTCACGTTCTCGACGCAGTAATGGAGGGCATGTTTGCCGGTGGGATCACGCTGTATGGCAACTCCTGGCTACAGTACAAGATAGATTGAATGTAGTAAAATATTTGACATTCATCAAAAAAGCAATAATATGCGTCGCAACGTTAGAGCATTTTAGGAGTTGGGCAAAAGTTTCAAGAAAATAACTAATTTGGAATCAGACTAAGTACTAAGGCACAGAATTCTGCCTGTATAATAATAGAATCATGCATAATAATACATATAATTAAACCATATATAGTAATAGATGACCTTACACGATTTTACAAATCTGTAACCTTGTGTTTTCTTTTATCATTTCCACCTCGATTCTTTATCACAAAATAATCTGAATGAAATGATGCAACAAATTTTCAGTACTTTGCTAATCCTTACGGTGTAAGCAGAGCCCGACTTTGACCCAATGGGGCCCTGGGCAAAGCAGACTTTGGGGGCCCCCTCCAAGGACAGATCCAGAGGGGAGTATATCCCCCCCCCAGGACCAGATTTCCACATGATCATGTGGGACATTCACCCAGGTTCCCCATAAGTTGGAACCGGAAATTCAAAAAATGTTCGACCAACAAGTCATAAATTTGAAAAATAATTACAATAATAATAATAATAAGAGTTAATTTATTATTTTACTTTTTAATGTTAATAAATAAATTCATGAAATTTTCTTTTGAAATTCAAAATAGATCAGTCTGAAGTTATTACAACCCCCCCCCCCAAATAAAAATGAAATAAATAAATCAGAAACGCTTATGGATGTAAGTATGCTTTTACTACAGTGGGTGCACTGTGCTCCACCCAGGAATTTTTTCTGTATCTCCCACTGCCCCCATTTACTGTATAAACCAAAAACCACATTTTCAAAAATATGTACAATTTAATATTAAATTAGGTGGGCCCTATAATTTTGGGGGCCCTGGGCAAGTGCCCCACTTGCCCATGCGGAAATCTGGGCCTGGGTGTAAGTTACTCATTGTGTTACCCCTACGCGATTCGAAACTACAACAGCTTAAAACGGGTGCTGTGGTATCAATTATTACTTTTGATATCTGTGCCTTAAAAATTTAATCTCGAAGGCACCTCTGACTTTCTTTATGAAACTCGAGTTCGGTCGTCGTTGTAATTTTAAGCAAAGTTTTGCTGGTTTGTTGATGCTTTATACGTTTCAAGTCATTGGGAGCCCTAAATTACCATTTATTCGTCCACATGACATTTCATACCTGATTTAGAAAGCCAAACTTACTTTTTGAAGATTGTTGTAATCTCTCTCTATATATATAACATTTTCGTAACTGACTGACTGACTGACAGATAACGCACAGACCAAACCGCTGGACCTAAAGAGCTGAAATTTTGCATGGCGATTCTTCTTATAGTGTAGGGGTGCACTAAGAATGATTTTTAAAATTTCTTCTTAGATTTTTTTGAATTAAATTTTTAAGCTGTTTTTCTAACTTTTTTTTAAAGTTTGCATTTAAAATAATAATCTGAGTGTTATAAAATTTATATCACGAGAAAGATCATAAAAATTCCTTTAAAATAAAATCTTTTTCGAATCTTTACCTCCATTTTCTGATTTTGGTGAATTTTTAAAGATTAATTTTTAGAATTTAATTTATTAAATGCTGATCAGGTGGTTTCTTTTCTTTTTGTGGTACTTTAAACTAAATTTGCGTCACGTGCATAACAACGAAATAGACAAAATATTTTTTTTCTTGCTAATGCGGCAGACGATACGACATTATCCAACAAAATATTAAAATACAGTAAAAGTAATGTTCCTCAAACTGTACTATATTAAATGTACTATATTCTTAAGTATATTCTATTAGATTTAATTTCAATATTTTCTTCTACATTATTTTGTCTATAAAAATATCCGTTACGATTTTTTTATAAATATAAATATAAATAAATAAATAAATAAATAAATAAATATATATATATATATATATATACAGGGTGTCCATAATTAAAGTCCCACTTTCAAAAGGCTGCAAAAAGAGAACCACTGGTTAGAATGACTTCAAATTTGAACTGAATATACTGGAAGAAGGGGGAAACAATTTGGCATAATAAAAAAAAGAGTTCCAAAATGTATCAATAGATGGCACTGTAAGCGGTTGGAACCTTTTTTTTTATTATGCCAAATTGTTTCCCCCTTCTTCCAGTATATTCAGTTCAAATTTGAAGTCATTCTGACCAGTGGTTCTCTTTTTGCAGCCTTTTGAAAGTGGGACTTTAATTATGGACACCCTGTATATATATATATATATATATATATATATATATATATATATATATATATATATATATATATATATATTTGGCATTAATTGCATACATGGACCGTTTTATTTAATTTGAATGCACTCCGTAGCGAACACGGGTATTTAGCTAGTAGCTTTATAATCATAAAACGTGGTTTTGCCTAGGAAAAAAAAACAACTATCGAGAGGTACGTAGAGAATATCTTACCTGTCTGTCAAGGATATTCCTAACGTCTTCTTTCGATTCCTGTTGACATGCGAGCATCAACGAGTTGTGACCGGTGGCCGGCAGGGATCGCTGCTGTCTCCGGCTCTTCCGCAATTCCATGGACGGAGCGACATCAGCTCCGCCCGCTTAACCGCATCTCCTTGACCAAAACCACCTCCTAGACAGAAGAAAAATGGGATATGAGAGAGAGATAAATGAAAAGACAGAAAATCTGTAATTGTCACATAGTTACAAAAAATTATGATTACAAAGTTAGATATAAGACTTTTTTGCATGCCGGTTACATGGTATAGTGCATATAATCATGAGCCTCCACGCAGCGGGGTTGGGCTCGAATCCCGACCGTACTAAGGCCTGGATGTTCCAGGGCAGTGCCCTCATAAGGATCAGTGTAGACTCACCTAAATGATGCTACCCGTGACAAAGCAGCTAACAAAAATCTCTGTGTATGCTTGAACGAATGTTATTGGCAGGTACTACTGCATTAGAAAAGATACTTTTACGTACGTCTCACGAATCTTACCGATATAGCCGATGATTCGTTTTTATGCCACATTTCTGAAAACAAAATTTAAGTGTGACAGAATAGGAAAAATTTATAAAGTTAACTTGTTTAAAGTCTTTCCGAACTAATTTTCAAATGTAAAATTTAAGGCTGTATACTAACCTTACTGGAATCTCTCACCTCAGTGTTAACCTATGGAGAAAATGTGTCTACTATTTACAGCTACATAAATGCTGATAATCAAATTAAAATATTTTCAGATAGCCTGAACTTTTCTTCACCTTGCAACAGGATTCATTTTATAAATTTCGTCTACCAAAAGAATTTATGAGCGTTCAAAACACACTATACCAGATTTTCCCCCCGAAAATTTAAATTTTAAAATATATTTTCATTTCTTTAGAAAAAAAAAATGCCCCGAGGAGTAAAATTTCTTTCTCTATTACGGAGTACTATTTTAAAAAAAAAATCTTTCAATCCAAGTTGGCAATTCATTGACAAATTTTCTCCATAGGTTAACATTGAAGTGAGCGAATCCAATAGGGTTAATGCACAACAGCCTTAATACATAGTTTTTCTGTTACAGTGCTGATATTTTAAATAGCTTATCAATGTGAAACTATTGAATTGCATACTGGAACCCATACGAAGTTCTTGGCTGGGGGAGCACAACATAACTCATATTGTTCAATCCGCTTTGGTGGATAGTTGTACAACTAGAAAAATTAAATGCTTAAATACTTAGTCGAGGTTGGAAATTTCTGAATTGAAGTAACTTGAAATAAACATTGAAGTTCGATTCAGAAGATTAGGAAAATTTATTTAAATTTAGGTGTTCACTATTATCATAAACTTTCAGATTTCACCTTTAATGTGTTAACCGTTATCTGTTAAGTTCGGATTTAATTTGTGCAAACTGCTCATAGGTTACACTAATAATATAATATCCGCTTTGGTTTATAGGTTAGACAGTGATGTATCCAGATGAAACTCTCTAGGGAAAAGCGCAGGCCTTTTTTCAGATAATTAAAGTCTATAACGTGTAAAGATCTATAACAATAAACGTACTATATGGTTTGGTTTAGTTTAGTTTAGTTTAGTTAAGAGTGTTACGGTCATTTTTTTGTGCTACACAAGGGCTAATTAGACCGGGACCTACAGCTTAAACAAGATTTCGAACAGCTACAAACATCTATGCCAACAATGGGACTCGAACCCACACGCTCTGGTACCGGAAGCCAGCGGCCTAGCCATTCGGCCATCATCCAGCAAACGTGTTATATGAAAGATTTCGGAGGAATGCTAAGACCTACACCATACCTCTGCCCATGTTTCCGCGGAGGGATTGTATGGTGATTTTTAGTTCTCATTTTAATATTTTCAAACATTAGTAATATTAAGAGAAAAATTTTCTCCGATGGTATAAAAAATGAAAGTTTCGGGAAAATCTCAAAAACAAAACTTGCGAAATCGCTAATGCAAACATAAACGAAAGATGCAA